>UCOM01000153.1:0-119853 GCA_900474385.1 Ormyrus pomaceus
GGCCGCCTACCCGCCCTTCACCAGGTATCCGGCCAACGCGGCGGTCGCCGCCGCCGCCGCGGCGCAAATGCCCGTCAGCGCCCAGCAGATACCGCCGAACCCCAACCCCTACAGTACCACGACCTACGCCCAGCACGCGTCGGTTAGTTTCCTCTTTCTGTTTTAGTACTCTCTTTCTCTGCATCCACAAGTATAGCCGCATCCAAAGCGTATACGTGTCGATGCAGGTTTATCGATGTATATTAGTAAGGTAGAGAGCTGGCGAGGCGCAACGCATGGTCCTTGCGGCTCGCCGCTGCTTCTGGGACTACTTTCTCTGAGAGATGGAGGCTCGACGAACAGCTCGAGTATACTCGCCGAGCTTCCAGCGGAGTAAAGCTTGAATTGAATGAAATGCCTGCCTTCAGATTTTTTTTTTTTTTCGTTTTTTTTTTTTTTTTTTATTAAATGTCACTTTTGCGACCTTTCGTTCGATTCGAGTTTTACTTTTTACGTCAGAATTTAATGGTGCTGATAGGATGCATGTTTTAAGTTAACTCGCTGCCCTCCATATATAAGTGTCTATAAATCTAGAGGCCTTAGTGACATTTATTTGTTGTTTCTCGTTATAATTTAGAAAGTAAAATTCTGCACTCTTTGTAAACTGGTCTAATTTTTTTGTTTCTGCACAACAATTTTCTAATCCTTAATTTTCTTTCGATGCATTACTTTTTAACAAACGTACAATAGTTATTGAAAATGAGAGCAAATATAGATTAGTACAAAACAATCTCTTACACAAATCTTCCTGCAAAGAACTAACGACATTTAGTTTTGCTTAAAAAAAAATTGTTCACTGTTTCTGTTCCTTTTACTAATAATAGAAGCTAATTTAGCACATTTATTGCTTTTTTGAAAGAATGGATTGTAGTCGTACACGTTGTTTTTTGCCTATGTATTTTTGTTGTAAGTGATTTTTACTGATCTAAGCATATTCTTGTCATACGTGCAGTATGGAGGACAACGAGTTCCTACCGCCTCGTCTCCGGCGAACACAAACAGTAGTTCTAGCAGTGCCACAGGTAGTCAAAGCGGAACGATGAGTACTAACCTTAGCAATAACGCGATGCAGGGCCAACAGTCGGAGCAGTTGTCGAAAACCAACCTCTACATTCGTGGCCTCAACCAAAACACAACTGACAAGGACCTTGTTAACATGTGTTCTCAGTAAGTCGCTCGTCGTTTACGACCATTCATTAATACTATAGGCTAAACATATTCATCCTTTATTTTCATTTTTTTTTTTTTTTATCATCATTTATTAACACTTTCTTTTATTCTGTGAAATGTGTTTGATGAAAGATTCACTAAGCCATACTGTTTGCAGGTACGGGACTATTACATCGACGAAGGCGATTCTCGACAAAAATACAAATAAATGTAAAGGTACTTAGTTGAAATTTCTACTTTTCGGTTATCTACTCTTTAATCGCGGTCATAAAAGTTTTCTTTACAAAACTTAAGACCGTGACGTTTCTTTTCGTTTTCGTTAAATTAAAGTACTTCTTTTGGTTACAAAATTAAGTTTTGATTCAATCTTCCATTGCTTATAATATAATTTATTCAAGTTTTTATAGTTTTGACTTTTTATCGTTCAAAGATTCTATTTCTCGTCTACGTAGTGTGAGAGCAAGTCAACCAGTGAATGCAGACATTGAAAAATGAAAACTAAAATTTAATGTAAAACATTCTATTCGCTGGTTTGCTTACTCTGTGTAGTAGAGTAATATTATAGAATTTATAGCAAAATTTCAATAATATTAAAGTGTCATATATTTACTGTTACCAAGCATAGCAATAGTTTTTGGAAAATAAGAGGTAGAGGCTACCTAACTTAAGATGACTGTTTTTAAAGGAATGATAATCCTATAAAACTAAGAGACTTTATCTAAAGATGTTTCAGATCTTTGCATAAATATTATATCCATTTATAGGATTGCATTTCTATATTTCTTAGTCATTTCGTAATAATTTCCTAGTACTTTATTAGAAGTTTAATTTTGCATCTCTTAAAATGTCTTAGATTAGTACAATTATTTCTTAAATAGAAAAGTTCTAGTCATTATCGTGAGAATAATAACTAGAATACTTTATATTATAAATGTAGCCAAAAGCTGTCGAGTCGTGAACTTACCCGTTTCGCGTTTTTCTTTTTCAGGTTATGGATTTGTAGACTTTGAGTCACCGGTGGCGGCAGAGGGTGCTGTCAAAGCCCTGGTCGCCAAGGGTATCCAAGCGCAGATGGCGAAAGTGGGTATCTGGTTGATCCGTAGACTGGCCAGTGTACGTTGGTTGTGCATGCAAGTACAGTAATACCAGAGTAACAGTAAACCTTTCTCTATCTTTCTATCATTCTCTCTCTCTCTTTCTCTCTCTCTCTCTCTCTCTACCTCTCTCTCTCTACCTCTACCTCTCTACCTCTCTTTCTCTTTTCTTTCTCTTCTTTTCTTCTTTACTTCCTCTCATACTCCAAAGTGCCCTTCCAAAGATTAAACTACGTCCTGAGATCCTGAGATCCATAAGACATAAAACATCAAATCAAGTTATTGATGTAATATTCTCAGTTTTTTTAAAGTTTCAAGTTTTTTTAATGTTTCAGAAGTTTTTTAATGATTTTTATTGTTGGTTATTAACTAATTTATTCATAAATAATTCAATGATATAATTTAACATGTATAAATGGAACAATTTTTCTCAAATGTGATATTTTAAAACTAACTTTTTCAGAACTTTGATATCATCAGTTTTGGAAAATTCGTCGAAATTTTCTCACAAGTCAGACCTACTAAAAGCCTTTCTACAATCTAAAATATAAATCTACTGTCGATTCTTTGAGTCTGTCTCTGCTCTGTCTTACATTACCTACCAACCTGTCAATGCTTGCTGCTATACCTCGGCCACAGTTGCTGATTACTGCTATGTCAAACACGTTCATGACTGAAAGTTGCATTATTATAGCACTAATTCAAGCCTCCAGCGATTAATATTGATTGTCACTCTGGACATAAATATTTTATTATTGTTGCTGTTGTTGATGAAGAAAGCTTTTAATGGCCACTGCCATACTCTGGTTTTGAGGACTTTTAAAGTTTTGTTGTTGATGCTTAACAATTTTTGAGCCAGTTAATAAGTACAAGCTTTACAAATGAGCAGTATTTTTAATGTAGACTTTTGAATATTCATTAATCAAAATTATCAGTCGATTAGAGCGGCCTTTTTCTGTATCTTCAATTTCGTTTTGCTTTATGTTCGCTAATTTTCAATCTTGTATCTGTAGAACTTCGAATTCATGCAGGCAATATTTTATTTCATTTTGCGCTTCCTAAAAGTGAGGCAAAATATTAAAGTGAAGGTAAGGATTCAATGAATAAAAGGTTACAGGACTAAATTTTCAAACTTAAACTCCTTTAAAACATTTTATCAAAATTTAAGACGAACACTTAAACACCCTTTTAAGACAAGAACAAAACTTTAAGCTGTTCTCTTAACCTAGAAATTTGCATAAAATTAAAATAGGTCTTAAATTTTTAAAATAATAGTCTTTTGAAGTATGGCAGCATAGACAAAGTTTCTAGTAACGAGAAGTTTTGTAAATTTGTTTTAAATGTTCATAGTACTGTAAAACAAAATCATGACGATCGCAAGAGAACAATCGGACATTCGCTGTCTTTTCCATTGTACATTCCTTAGTCAATGACTTAGTAGATTTTATTTTTCACGAGTATGTAAGCAAACATACTCAGAGATCACAATTTTTCTTCATTCACTTAATTTCTTTCATTTTGATGATTTCAAAGCAGAAAAGTTAAATTTAAATGAGAAAATGTTAAAAATACAGCTATAACAGCAGGCGTTCAGAACAAATAATCTTGCAAGCAAACGAGCTGACTCATTTTATTAATCATATTGTCATACAAAAACTAACTCGGAATGGTTCTTCTAACCCAAAAGTGGTGTTAGCACGCGACGCCACTTGCTAAAATAATGAAAATTGAGCGCATGTAACGCATTTGAAAAATTAATTAAAATTTAATCATTAATAATAATTACTAAATGCAATGTAACCGTCCATTAACTTTGCATCGGATGGTACGCGGCCGTATGCTCGTTTCACTTTAATGGTGGCTCTTTTGCCTTTTTAATCAGAATCAAGCGCTACATCTTGCCCTTGGGGTGCTGGTTGGCTCTGATTAGCATACGCCTTGCTTTTTAATTCTTATATCTATATTAAACGAAATATATGCAGCCAACTCACGTTGGTTGGTATTATTAATAAGTAAAGTATAGGATTCAAATGCTTTTTCTAATATTTATTTAAACTTTTTGAAATATTTTGATGAAATGAGATTTTTCTACTTAAGTGACTGAGAATATGAAGACTTGGATTTTGAATCTTATACAATCTAAATATAATAATAAAAATAAAAGTCAGAAGTCTTTTCAAAGTTTTCAAGATTTTAATCATTAAATTCAGCGTGTTAAAATGTTTACAAATATTATACTTTATACTTAATAACATATAAATGCCATCAGCTTGGCTTACACAATGACATTCTCATTATTTGTTTTGTTTCTGTTTTAATGCATACGCAAGATTGAAGTAAATTGTCGTAAAGTATAAATATGATCAAGTAATCGTAGTA
Organism: Ormyrus pomaceus; assembly: GCA_900474385.1. Taxonomy (NCBI): domain Eukaryota; kingdom Metazoa; phylum Arthropoda; class Insecta; order Hymenoptera; family Ormyridae; genus Ormyrus; species Ormyrus pomaceus. Next base: position 4,683 of record UCOM01000153.1, read on the forward strand.
ATTGATTGAGACTTGAGAGAAATGGTGGATCTCAAAATATGCTTATTTATCTCGCTTCGCGCGAATCCTTCGCTCAAGACCGAACGTGATAACTTCTTCTCTTTTCACAGTTATTTTTTGATTTTTTTTCTTTGTTCAATCATACTCGAATATTTTCCTCGTGGCATCATTTTTTATGTTCTCTGTACGATTATTTTATTTTTTTTTTCTTCAGTCTCGACTCATCTCGTTCAGTTGGTTAGTATTTGACTGTGCTTCAATTATTGGCTTTCATTTAGCGGAATGTTGTAAAAATTTCCAAACATCAAATTTTGCCTCTTAGTTCTAGCTTTCGATGGTTCGTTACAGTACTTTATCTCTCCTGTCCACATGTAGATAACTCGTTCAATGTAACGTCTCTCACAAAACTCAGTTTTATTACTGTACTTTGTAAAATTATATTGTAAAGTCGAATCTTGTACCAAAAGATTCCAGATCGTGAAGTAGCGTAATTGTCTCTTTTGTAGTGTGTAGCGAGATTTTTCCTTTATTTTAATTTTTTTTTTAAATTAAAGTAACAAATAAATAAAGCAGATTTGGAGAGCCACCAGAATGTGGTAACGTAATGCAATGGAGCATGAAAAAACTTTCGACATTAAAAGTGAACAGTTCATACCTCGAACTCTCTATTTGAAACATCTCTAATATGTCCGCCATTATTTGCATTTTCTGCAGCCTATACATATAGTCAAACCGAGTACTGTGATAGCTTATTGGTCTATTTTGTTTTGTAGCTTTATTATTGTCGTAGTTTTCATTGTTTTTTACCTTACTATTTCATTAAACGACCAAATTTAAAAAAAGTATGAATACTTTTCCGTATAGGATAAAGTTTTATTTTGTGAAGTTACTTATGAGTATATTTTTCTTGCTTTATTTGTTTATCGAATTCGAGGCCTCTAAGTAATTAAGAGAATATTTTTACATAAGTTACATTTAAAGTTCTGAATTAATTTAATTTCAAAAGACTTTCATTGGCAGTTTTAAATCTTTTAAAATTTAAAATATTAAACGGCAGTTTATGCACTCTTCTCTATCAAAAAGAACTTGAGGTAAGAAGTACAACGTACAATCTTCTTTTCGTTTTATTTAACAACGCTTTAAATCCAAGTTTTTAATATTTTGCTTTTGACGAGAAGATTTAAGATGTCAATGGGCTTATTTAACGAGTTTTTAATTAGAAAGAACACAAGTCAACAGCGCACTTGCGCGGAAAACAATCAATTGCATAGTCTCTTCGTTAATTTCTTTAGCAACAGGAGCAGGATCCGACCAATCTCTACATCGCGAACCTGCCCCTTTCCTTCAAAGAGAACGATGTCGAAGGTCTGCTTGCTCAGTACGGTCAAGTCATCTCCACACGCATCCTACGCGATACTTCCGGACAAAGTAAAGGCGTCGGATTTGCAAGGTTCGTTATTTTCTCATCAACCTTTATACAAAGGCGCGCGCGTCTCAGCCATTTTATTATTACGATGATCAAAGTGCACCGGCAGCTCAAGAGCGAAATTCAACGTATATACACACTCTGTTATTTTTGCCCTAGTTTGCTGCTGATTTATTAAAAGGCTGCACTTAGATCTTAACGAGTAATACTGGTTGAAGCGTGCATTTTCAATGTTTATCTTGAACATCTTATAACGTAACTTTTTCTCTTTTGCAGGATGGAGTCCAAAGAAAAATGCGAACAAATTATTCAAATGTTCAACGGCAAAGCGTTGCATGGAGGCAAGGATCCTCTGTTAGTTAAATTTGCCGACGGTGGCAACAAAAAGAAATCTCTCTATAAGAGTACAATATGGAGGGAAACGGGTGATGTGAGTAATTCGGTAAATGTAATTTCTCTTTTTATCTTCTTACTACTTTGTCTTCGAAGAACTTCAACTTTGTGAAAGAAAGCAAATAACATTTTCCCAAAGTTGAACGACCAAGGAGACGTTGCAGCATTTGTTTGCGTGCCTAAATAAGCTTTTCCACTTTCCACGCATACGAATGCACGACGATTGAGCAGTAGTTAACGAGCACTTGCAATTTTCAGAATATGACGCTGAACTACGACACAACCGCAGTCGGGCAAAATGGCGTGGCGGCGGCCCACATGCTGCCGGCAGCAACCCTCGCTCAGTACGGTCGACACTACAGCCAAGCGATGCCCGGCTACAACGTGCCTGGTGCGCCATGGGTTACGCCCTACCTCGTCCAGACTCCTCCGCACATGCAACAGGTTGACGTGAGTTTTATTACCTTAGGACGATTTTCAGTTTCGCGTCGCGAGCTTTCTATTTTTTTAAATATTTCTTTAAAATCGTTCCATTTTTTTTTCGATATTAAGAATCCAAAGTGCTTTGCTAGCTTACGCTTAGAAATTTTAACTTTTATTTTTTCCGTTAGTTGAATTTATTTATTTTATTAATCAAATCTTGTTTCAATGTTTAATATTTTGAATGTTCATTATGAATAGATGATGCCGTCGGCTGATCCGAGCAATCCACAGTACAGCATGATTCCACAACTAACGACTCAGATGTCTACATTACATCTTGGCACTGGTTCCGTGAGTATATTATTTTACTTAAGAACAAGCAAAGAATGAAAAAATAATATTAAATTAATAAAGAATTACTGTTTACAGTACATAGGCCCACATCCGTACTCGTACACTTACCCGGCACCGAGCATCATCCACGCTCCCATGACCCTGGGCGACTCCGAGCAGACGAGCAACGCAGCGTCACCGGACGACTCCTATCAACAGTACCAGGCTCAGCAGCCCAAGTAGGCTACAGATTTTTAGGTTAGGCCAAGTTTTAGCGATTAGAGTCGAGAAAAATGCGAGAATTCGAGAGAGAGATAGGGTTACTTTAGCATAGGCTTCGTTATTACTTTTTAATCTTTTATACCATGAACGATTGGATTCATGAGAGAACTAACGGTACCCTCTTCACTTTTTAGGTTCAACTATGCGGAGGGTTACACGAGTTAGGCGAGGTGCGCTTGTCGATACGGGGAGTTACATTAAAAAGAAAAAAAATGCAAAAAAAAAAACGAAGAATAGATGAGAGAAAAAGATTACATTACGTAAAGTCAGATAAGATTCTTCCTCACAATAAATTGACTTGCCAGCCATCTTTTATACATTTTATCCACCAAGATAAAATAAGTGAAAGTAGTTGAATATTTTGCAACGAGTAGAGAATGATTGAATGTTGACTTTAAAAAAATAGGAGAGCGAGAAGGGGCAGAGCGAAACTTGCGGTGTTGATTTATGTACGACATGCTATACACACAAATGAAAATTAAGAAAAAAAAAATAAGAAAAAAACAGCACGACGGCTCCACAAAGCGCCAACACATCGTATAGCTGAATAGCAACAACTGACATAGGCAACGGGGCAGTCGTAGGCGTCAAGCTGATAGGCTTCCAGGATAACTTTAGGTATTACATTTACTAAGGAAGACGTAAATAAGTCGTCGGAGCTAAGCGCTTGAGAGAGTGTGAATAAATATTTTAACAAACTGGAAACTATAAAGAAAAAACGCTGCTTAGAAATATACAAAGAAAATGAAAAATCTTCCCAAATTTCAAGTTTCAGGAAAAATCGATTTTGGACGCGTTGTCGAGGGTTGAGTTGTTTACAGCGCTCGATAAACTTTTCGAAATCTCTTATTATCCTAATTAAGATATTTGCCTTAATGTACGATTTGTACCTTTTTATATTGTTCACTGGCGTCTTCATTAGAAGAAATTGTAATGCAGTGCCTTTGTTGACCTTTGAATCTTTGAGGTATTTCGCGTTCGTGTCAATGTAAGATAAGTAAATGAAATCTGTAACTAATCATAAATCATCACCTGTTTCCTTTTTTATCTCTTTCTCTCTCTCCCTCTCGCTCTTCCTCTTGTTTTTAACGTACATATGTAATTCTCTTAAGTTGATATCGCTAAATATTATTTTTATTTAATTAATATGTATATATTTTTTATTTTATTTGTACATCGACGAATTCTTTTGTATTCTTTTTTACCTTCGCTGTGCAAAGGTCAATTCGTAGGACTGTTTAGCGAAAACTTTTAGATCAAAAAGATGCTAGTGAGCAGTTTTTAAAAGAAAAATAAAGATTGATACAATTTGATCATAGCTTTTCTATCATAGAAGTACGTGAAGAGTTTGTAAGTAATATTACAGGGCGAATCCTAACAATGGTCAAAATTGAATTTTTCACGAAACTTGGAGAAGGTCAGGGCATAAGCCACTAAAAGTGCCCTTAGTTTATTTTGGATCGTTTGAGAAAAAGAAAGCTAGTCTTTGTGCAAGATAATGTGGAGGTTTAGATAGGCTCTTCTAAAAAAATGAAGATTAACGAAACGGGCAGAAATAACGAAAGTGAAGAAACGTGTGCAAGAAGAAGATAGTGTACTTTGAAAAAAAAACGACCTGCCTATTTACACGATACAGACTGCAGACACACTGTTAAAAATTGTAAAAAAAAACTGCACATATACGCTGCGAGTGCACTTTGTATCGAAACATGTACAGATCCGTTGGTCTTAAATACTTATGCATCATGGTTCGGTACATTCAAAGTGACACAGAGAATCAAACTCCTTATTATTATGATCGTCGTCCCTTACTTTTTGATCAATAAAAGATCTGTTTTGGGGATTCGCTTACAAGAATTTCAATCAACCTTTACCTAACTCGTATGAGTGCGGGTTCAAGGGACACGAGGCTCACTTCACTCGCAGAGTATCCTTTGGGGTAGATCGATAGCGAAGAAGACTCTGCGTGCATTAAGGATACTGCGAAGTAAAATATTTTTAAAAATTACAGATTTTTTATATTTTTATGCGAGTTTTTAGAGTTGATATAAGTAGAATTAAACTTTATTGTAATGAATTATTCTATTTTAAAGAAATTGAAAATATTTAAAAAAATCCCAGCATGATGATGACCGATGTAATTGTGTATCAAGAGATGTTGTATATTAAATTTTCAATTCGTCGAAATGAATTTTTTATAATTTAAAACATAATACGGTATCCTTAATGAAGTACAACTGATTTTGTTCGAAAACCAGGATATGTACAAGCACGTCTTGTCTGACGGTACGCTTCCGACGAAAGGGATGAAATTTTTGAAACGATAGTTAATATCAAAAGTTAATGAATTAAATAATGGGATAGGTCAATTGACAAAGATAAAGGAATCCTGCGAAACTTTGACTGAAGCGTCCGTAAGACAAGACGGTCTAGAAACGATTCAGTATTAAATAAGAAACGTCCCGCATGAACATTTAGACATCACATTCCCCCACATTATCCTGAAGCAGCGCGATGCATTTACGGTGTCCACCTAAAGTAATGATTTAGATTAAAGGAAAAAAAACAAGACTGGGAAGTAGCGTGTTACGTACGAGTCAGTAGGCAAACCATTTGAAATTCGAGGATTTTCTTAGCGCCCTTAGAATGTAAAATGTGATATTTTTCACGAGAGAAAAAGAGAGAGAGAGAGAGGAAAAGAGTGAGAGAGCGAGAGAAAGAGAGCGAGAGAGAGAGAGAGAAAGAAATTGTGGTCGATCGATGAGCAAATGGACGTAGGCGAGTTTTTTCTCCCACAGAAAAAGCTTTGGCGTTGTATCGTTTAGTCTGTCTGTTCATCAATTTAAAAAAAAATGCTGCTGTTATAGCGCTATAGTGCGAAAACGGAGGAATAAAAAAATCGGCACGGTGCAATGGAATTCATCGGATGGTTTATAGAAATAAAGACGATACTTTTGTGTCAAGGCTATTTCGAACCTTTCAATCATTTTCTTTTTACTTTTTCAACGCTTGTAAAATGTTAATCCTGTAAATATTACGAGTTACAAGTGAGAAAACGAAACGACGTGTTACTATGCGAGAAATTTCTTTGCTTAAGAAAGAGATCCCTTCTGTTGGCTTCTGTGGATAAGTTTGCTTTTGAATACCTGACAAGATGTTTTATACTATTTTTTGGCTTTTTTCTCTTTTTTAGTTTTTGTTAATTGAGCGACAATGCGGGAACAATTGATACTTTTGTTTACCATTTTTTGTTTATTTGTACATTGTAGATTAAATGAACGATTTCAGAAAAATGGTCTTCGTATAATCCACAGTTTTATGTTACTTGATGACTAAGGGTCACAGTTTATGCGCTGGTATTTTTTTTTATTTTTTATTTTTTTTTTTTTTATATTAAGAAAAATAAACGACAGTAAGTAAAAATTAAAAGTTAATTTTCTATCAAGACAAGAAGCCCACTTATGCATAATACGTCGATTTAAACATAATTTTGTAACTTTAATTTCAACGGTTTGCATTTGTAAATAAACATGATCTTGTGCTAACACCTTTGTTTGATAAGAAAAATGTTTTTTTTTTTAAGGAATAAGTTTTGAAACTTCGTTTTAATTAATCGAAATCAAAGAATGTATATTTAAAATACTGAATAAGATTCTTAATTTTAAAGTAATTAGTAAAATAGTTATTTGTAAATTTATAATTTTTTAATTTTTTTAATTATAAAATTGTAATTTATTTATATTTTACTAAGAGAAAGTTATTAACGAAATGAAACTTGACGTTTGAACATACTGTAACTTTAAGTTAAAAATTGAAGTTAGTATGTAAATAAATGGAGAAATGAATGATAAAGAGATGAAAAACTAGAGGTAATAAATTATAATAGATTTAACTTTACAATAAAACGATAAGCCTATATATGCCATTTATGAACTTATATTTTGTAAAAATTCTTACCTCCTTCGGTCCAGTTAAATTTGAAATTTGAAAAAAGTTGTATCTTGTTTTTGCAGAATGTTATTGGAGAAGCCAATCTAGTATGTAAGAACTAATTCGAATGCAGGATTAACAGCTGTTGAAAAATCTGAATAAGTGGTAAAGTTAGTGATTTTACAATATTTTTTTAGATTTTAAACAAATTAATTACAAGAAAAATTTCAAAATTTTTTGTACTGTTTTCAAAATGCTTGTAAAATAAGATCTATTGCATTATATTGTTTATTTGCACATTAATAAAGAAGCACAAAAATTGATTTACATATGTTCTTGATTATTTATAAAAGATTTAATATCAGTTAACTAAGAATAATTTTACCAAAATTTAAATAATTATTGTCTGTCATTTTCTAATGACAATATTTATTCTCCTATCGATTTGGCAATTAATGTGTCAGAAAATTATTATAACGACAATAAAAGAAATCAAAAGATTTTATGATGTATGTTCTACAAACCAGGTAAGGAAAAGAATAAAAGAAGTAGCTACCACGTCTTTTGAAACTTCAAATTTTATCTGTCATCATTATTACTTGAACTGACTAAAAAATTAAGGTAAGTACTGTTTACAATTTTCTTGGTTTAAAAATTTATTTATTTTTCAAAAATAACTTTATTAATGTTTTCAATTTCTATCGGAAAAATTACGTTTTAATAAATTTCTTATATTAAGTATTAGTTAGATCTAACTTAAACATTTAGATAAAAATTTAAAATCGAGAATAACGTAGGAGTTTTCTAATGTTAAAGTACTGAAAGTATTTTAGTTCAAATGCCATTTGTAATCGCTAAAATTACATTTTTCTTATCGCTACTTACAAAAAATTTCAGTGAACGTAATTTGCTTGGCTGTTTAAGACAGTTGATAAGTCTAAACTAAAAATTTAGAAACAAAATTTTTATCAAATAATTTAAAAACAATTTTAAAAACTTTAGTTTCTTAAAAAAGTTTTATTTTTTGCACGATTTAAATATGAAAATGCTGATTTTAAGTTTGCCGTGGAAAATTTGTAAAATAATTAATGAGAACAAAGTTATGCTAAATTGTTGATCTCAAAAAATGAGACTCCGTAATAAGTATTTCGAATCAGTCTACTTCGGTAACGAAACCTGATGTTATCATTGTCGAAATCAAGCACTTTTAGCATCGGCTTTTGTTTCAATATCATATACTTAGAATTGTTGTAAAATTGAGGTATCGGTATCCAAAAGGTTTGATTTCAGTGCCTTATGCAAAATAATAATCATCTTTATTAAAATATTAAATAAAGACACTGTATAACATTCTCGAATAGAATAAGTTTCCACACGTAATTTAAAGTACTAGAAAGAAAAATGTCATAAATTCTTGGCAAGCGATTCTGCAAGCCCATGACAACGACTCTTCGGTCTCGTATGTCTGCTTACGAGCACCGTTGCTCCTGATTCGGTATTCTCATAGAACTCCTGTCCTGAGTCCTGAGCCTTGCTCACGCGTCCTTGATCTTGGTCCTTCGACTCCTAACGTCGCTACGCCCTCTCGCGACTCGTGCCATGCATTATCATTGCTAAACATTATTATTTTTATTTAGAATAAAAAGCTGGACCAAGATCCAACATTGTTATTTTAAACTTAATTGTGACTAAATTTTTAAAAACAAAAAAAAAAGCAATCTATTGAAGTTAATTATCTCAAATATTGCTTGAGATCCAAAAGTACGATGAGTTAACGTATGATGAGAAATTGCATAAAATTTTGTAATCACACAATTGAAAAGTAGAACAGGAAAATCAATGAATTTTTCGAAAAGGTGTATTGGACACAATAAGAAAATTATTAATCAATTATCACGAGTGGCTCACAATATTTTGCTTCTATTTTTGAAAAGAATCTCTTGTCCAAAAAGTCAATATTGGAATTTGCCGAAGTGAACGTTGAAAATGCGCACTGCAACCAAAGAGCATACCTATACATACTCTCTGCTACACAAACAAGTCGCAACACGTTTTCTAGGTTATGCCTGGTTATACTTCTGTATACCCATCGTAGCGCCGTCTGCGCGGAAGCGAGACGGAGAGATCGCTGGCGCGCGAGGGAAGGGAAGAAGCCGAAAAAAGCGCGGAGGGCCAAGCGTGCTTCTGCGGCGCGTCGTGCAGCGGCTTGCGATTCTTCATTCAGCGTTCGTTCGTCCCGCCATAATACAGCTCCGAACGCTGCTCGCTCTGAAATCCCCGAAGTTCACTCATCCCAGGCGAAGCTGCACCCCAGGAGGGTTAACCAGCAGCCATGGCTAACGTCTCCCTTGACAAGGATACGTTTTTCCGGCGTATGAAGCGTCTGTACAATGCTTGGAAGGTAAAAAGCTACATCCTTAACGCGGTCTGTTCGGTGCCGCGCGATACCTAACCATCAAAGTAGTTTCTGGGAAACATTTGCGGTTCGTTGATTTTTAATGATATTTTTATAGGATGGAGAAGCTGGCACTGATGACAGCTTTAGTAAGATGGACTTCCTCATCTCCGTCGTTGGAGCGGATGAAGATGTCGTGTATAGCAAGTCCACAGCTCTACAGGTAGGATTGGTTGTGTTGACAATTGCAAGAAATGCATGCTTCGTTTGATCATTTGGAATTTGACATTGTACGAAAGTCAAATTATAGTGTTTTGTTGTAAAATTTTGTAAGCTTCTGCTAATTTAGAATTGCATTTTCAACAATCGATGAATAAATAATGTATTTCACATGAGACATCAAAAAATTGTAGTTTAACACTACATTTGAACTAACGACAGATCTTAACGGTGATTTAAGTTTTATAAATAAATTATTTTTTTAAGAATTTAATTAAATACTTTGAAGTGTGACTAACAAACATTTTTTTATTTAAAGCATATTGCAAAACTTTGTCAAAAATTTACTGATATTATTTTTCTTATATTTTAGACATGGCTTATTAATTACGAATTACCTGATACTCTCATGGTCCTTGCTGAGAACTCTATTTATTTCCTTGCCAGTAAAAAGAAGATTGAATTTCTGAGAAAGCTTGAAGAAGCAAAACCTGAAGATACTGGAGTACCTGCAGTAAAACTTCTTATTAGAGATAGGGTAATTATTGAAAAGTTAAAATTATTAATTTTGTATTTTATTCTTGGTTAATTAATTTTTCTATTTTATCTTTTAGAGTGATGAAGATAAAGTAAACTTTTCAAAAATTATAGATGTTTTAAAAGATAGCAAGAAAGGTAAAACCGCAGGAGTATTTACCAAAGATAACTTTAAATCAGCATTTGTGGAAGCTTGGAAAGCTGCTTTCAAGAAAGAAGGTTTTGAAAATGTAAGTAGAAATTATTACTTATAATTTCCAAGAAAATAATGTTTAATATTTTATTAAATTTAAATAGCTCGATGTAAGTGCTACAATAGCCTATGTAATGTGTCCAAAAGAAGACTCAGAAATCTCTATAGTTAAAAACGCATCTTTGGTGTCAGTAGATGTTTTTACAAAATATCTAAAAGATCAAATTTTGGAAATTATTGATAATGATAAGGTAACATTTTTTGTAATAGTTAGTGAATATTTTATTGAAGTTATTGAACAAACAATTCTTTTTACAGAAAGTTAAACATTCAAAATTAGCTGACGGTGTAGACAGTGCTGTGACAGATTAAAAATATGTTAGAGGAGTTGATATTTCTCACATAGACATGTGTTATCCAGCTATAATACAGAGTGGTGGAAATTATTCATTGAAATTTAGTGCCGTGAGCGACAATAACGTTCTTCATTTTGGAGTTATTATTTGTTCACTTGGAGCACGTTATAAAGGATATTGTTCAAATATAGTTAGAACTTTATTAGTTAACCCAAACAAAACAATTGAGGTATATAAAATTTAAATCTTTTAATCTTCCTTTAAGTTTCATGATAAAATACAGAATTAACGTATTTATTTATACTTTAGGAAAATTACAATTTTTTATTGCAAGTTGAAGAAGAAATTTTAAAAAAATTGACGGCAGGTACAAAATTAAATGAAGTGTATGAGACTGCACTCAAATTTGTAAAAGATGAAAAACCAAAATTAATAGACCATTTGACAAAAAATTTTGGTTTTGCAATGGGAATTGAATTCAGAGAAAGCTCTTTACTTTTGGGCCCAAAAACTAATGCAGTGGCTAAAAAAGGAATGGTTTTTAATGTCAATGTTGGTTTATCAAACCTGATTAATTCAGAAGCAAATGAGAAAGAGTCAAAAACATATGCATTATTTATTGGAGACACTGTTGTTGTTAACGAGGTATGAATAACTATGATAAATTTCAGTTCTCCCAATGCTACTTGATTTGGAATATAACAAAATTTTAATAAACCAATTATAGGGTCAACCAGCATCAGTTCTTACACCATCTAAAAAGAAGATAAAGAATATTGGTATTTTCCTCAAAGATGATGAAGAAGAGGAAGAAGATAGTGGAAAAGAAAATGAGCCCAAACCAGAACCAATTCTTGGAAGGGGAAAACGTACAGCTGTTATAGAATCAAAACTTAGAACTGAGCATAGTTCTGAAGAAAAAAGAAAGCAGCATCAAAAAGAATTAGCCCAGCAATTGAATGAAATAGCAAAAGCTCGATTAGCTCAACAATCGAGTGGTAAAGAACAAGAAAAAATTCGGAAATCAACGGTGTCTTATAAAAGTCTAAGCAGTATGCCTCATGATCCGGAAGTCAAGGAACTTAAGCTATTTGTTGGTTTGTATTATTTTCAAGTGTTTTACAATATTTTTTTAAATAAACACTTATTAAAAAAAATTGTATTACAGATAAAAAATATGAAACTGTAATTCTCCCTATCTATGGAGTGCCTGTGCCCTTCCATATATCCACAATCAAAAATATTTCACAATCAGTTGAAGGCGATTATACTTATCTTAGAATAAACTTTTTCCATCCTGGTGCGACGATGGGACGAAACGAGGGAGGAGTTTATCCTCAACCCGATGCCACATTTGTGAAAGAAGTGTTAGTTTTATTTAGTGCTTGTATTTGATCAAATTTTAAAATAATTATCAGAATTTAAATAAAATGTTTTATATATTTCAGAACCTATCGAAGCACAAATACTAAAGAACCTGGTGAAATTTCCGCACCATCATCAAATTTAAATACTGCCTTTAGATTGATTAAAGAAGTTCAAAAGAAATTTAAGAATAGAGAAGCAGAGGAGCGAGAAAAGGAAGATCTTGTAAAACAAGACACTTTGGTTTTATCACAAAATAAGGGTAATCCAAGACTAAAAGACTTGTATATTCGACCGAATATTGTTAGTAAGAGAATGACAGGAGGATTAGAAGCACACTCCAATGGATTCCGCTACACTTCTGTGAGAGGTGATAAAGTTGATATTTTGTATAATAATATCAAAAATGCCTTTTTCCAACCATGTGATGGAGAAATGATTATTCTTCTTCATTTTCATCTTAAAGTAAGAAATTACCTTAATTTTGTATAAAACCATGCAAACTTAAAACTTTAATAAATTTATTGTGTATATTTTAGCACGCCATTATGTTTGGCAAGAAAAAACATGTAGATGTACAGTTTTATACCGAAGTTGGTGAAATTACTACAGATTTAGGAAAACATCAACATATGCATGATCGCGATGATCTAGCTGCTGAACAGTCAGAAAGAGAGCTTAGGCACAAGTTGAAAACAGCTTTCAAAAGTTTCTGTGAAAAAGTTGAGTCTATGACAAAACAAGAAATTGAATTTGATACTCCATTCCGAGAACTTGGCTTCCCGGGTGCACCTTTCAGAAGTACTGTTCTTTTGCAACCTACCAGTGGTTGTCTAGTAAATCTCACAGAATGGGTAAACTTTTTATTTAAATATTTTAATATTGAAACTTTTTCTGTGATTAAAAAACTTATTGAATGAAGCTAATTTTTTTAGCCTCCGTTCGTTATTACCCTTGAAGATGTTGAATTGGTCCACTTTGAAAGAGTACAATTTCATTTGAAGAACTTCGATATGATCTTTGTTTTCAAAGATTATCACAAAAAAGTAGCAATGGTTAACGCTATTCCTATGAACATGCTGGATCATGTAAAAGAATGGCTGAAGTAAGGGATAAAATATTAATTATTTTATTGTTTTTAAAAAGCTCGAATTAGAAATTACCTTGAATGATTTTTTTTTTCAGTTCCTGCGACATTCGGTACTCAGAAGGGGTTCAATCTTTGAATTGGACCAAAATTATGAAGACTATTACAGATGATCCAGAAGGCTTCTTTGAGAGTGGTGGCTGGACCTTCTTGGATCCTGAAAGTGATGCAGAAAATGAAGAAGTAGAAGATGAAGAAGAGGAGGAAGACGATGCTTACGAGGTAAGAGAGTTAAAAGTTAATGAGCGCCGTGTCAGTAAAAAATAAAATAAAATAAATAATAAAATAATACAATAAAAAATTAATAAATTTATGTTTTTATAAACAGCCATCGGGTTCCGCATCTGAAGAAGAATCTGAAGATGACTCTGAGTACTCTGAAGCATCTGAAGATTCTGATACTGACGGTAACATTCAAATAAATAAAATTATAATGTAACCTTTTCAATATGAAATTTATTTATGAATGAATCACATTTTTCTGCAGAAGAAGAGTTAGGCAGTTCCGAAGAGTCTGGAAAGGATTGGTCTGATCTTGAAAGAGAAGCAGCTGAAGAAGATAAAGAAAGAGGAGACGGTTATAATGACGAATATACTAAGGGTAAAAAGGGCAGCAAACTTCCATCTTCTTCAAAAGACAGGTACGCAATGCCTACAATTAAGTAACTGTAGTTAGTAAAAATTAGAGAATAATTAATTTCGTTTAATGTTAAAGGCATAGTTCCAAACACAAAAGCTCTTCAAGTTCAAAACACTCGTCCAGTAGAGATAAAGACAGGAGGTCCGACAAACACAGGTGAGGTTTTTATTTTGAAAATAGTTTAAAGCTTTGCATGAATAATAAATAAAAATTGCGAGACCTTAAAAGCATCATTAATATTAGTAGAGTTTAAATTAAATACGTATATTCCTAATTAAAGATCGGATCGATTAAAGAGCGTGGGATCACACAAGAAAGTGTCATCTCCTTCAAAATCATCCAAACACAGGTGAAAATCGGCGAATTATCTTATAACAAACTAATAATTTTAATACATTTTTAATATTTGCAGTCCGAAGAAGAGTGACAAACATGATAGGCATGATAAACACAATAGCAGTAGCAGCAAGCGTGATAAGCATGACAAACATAAGTCATCTTCACATTCGTCTAGTAGTAAAAAACGCCCAAGAGATGATAGCTCAGATAAAAATAGGAGTTCTAAGAAACATAAGTAAGTTAGTTTTACGCAGTTATATATTTAATAGCAAGTCTAAGATAGACAAATCTTGAGATATACTTTTCTTATTGATTTTGACTCACAAAAAACAAACTTTTAAATATCTATTGTTGCATATAGCCATAATTTTTGTTACTATTTGCAGGAAATAAGTGTGATCTAAGTGGAAGAAGCTTGTAAAAGTTAATGAAATAATTGTGGAGCATAAAGACTTTCATCTCATAGGTTACATTAAATAAGTATGTGACTATTGTTTTTATGCTACAATCTACAAGAACTTCATAAAACAGATCGCCCTAATAACTGTAAAATTAAATGAAAAGTCTCTACTACGGTTGTAATTGCAGTAAAAAATTTATGTTCATCTTTTCGTTACGAATGTTCGAAAGAATATTCGTTGTAACTCATAAATATTTTTGTAAACTTCATTTAAGATATAAAAACAAACAATAAGGGGATTTTCATTTAAAGAACAATTTATTGCGAATATTTATGTTCTATTTAAATAGATAATAAGTTTCGTAAATCGTTAATATTACATAATATTTTAAATAACAGACGACTTTTCTACAAAAGAAAAATTCTAGTGTACAGTTGTAGTAATCATGAATGCAATTTTGCTCTAAGTAAAAAACAGCTGTTTTAACTGATATGGAGTGAAGGATTCTTCGTGAAGGCAAATTAAAAAAAAAACTGAATTGGATGATAAAATCACGCATCATATAGTTGAATACACCTATATCTTGCATTGCTGTCAAAGTCCATCGAAGTGACACAAGTCGACATCTCCATTCCCCAACGTAATTTTGTATTATTTACGAATGAGTACAAACGAACATTTATGTTTACTTTTGTAAATTTCATTGTGCGCATTCGAAATCCCTAATAACACTTTTATATTTCATAAAAAATATTCTATCTAAGAAATGCATAATACATTTTAAAAGTTACTATTGTGCTCTTCTTTTTTTACAATTTACCTATAAATCATTGCATTAAAACATTTTTACGTTTACACATTTTTTAATATAATGATGATATATTGTTTTAATATTTTAGTAAGAAAAACTTTTTTTTTTAAATAATAAATAAATATTTTAATAAACTTGATTTGTTCCGGTAAAATATATGAAAATGCAACGAAGAAGAGTTGCTTAATGATTGTAGTGGGAATCTGTCAAAAGTGAAAGTGCACGTCTTCGAGAGCACGTCCACACTTTCTCTCAGTGGTATCACTAGCTGCATGCTTAATTTAAAAAAGTTTAATAGAATATCATTTGTTTATTTATTTATTTTTTTTTTTTAAATAATGTATTTTCATTGATTTTATTATCGATTTTACGTTACAATTTAAAACAATTGCAATTGAAATTAGTAAAATGTAAATATACTTAAAAAGAAAAAATATCGATATGTCGTTATGTAAGACTTAATATTATTTAAATTAGTAAAATATAAAAAATGGAAAATCACTATTTCCTTAAATAATATTTATAGATAGCTTTTCTTTGGGTTGACGAAAGATATTTTATCTACAATCAAATAAAAAAACATTGTAATTTTTACGAAAAATAAAAAAGATTTATTCGCATAAAGTGCAAAAATAAACTACATACAAGTATAAGAAAATAAAGATCAGGTGTCACTCGTTCATCATAAATAATCTTGTACGCTCCTCGCATACAAACTACCATTCAACGGAGTCGTGCAAAGCTGCAGCAGCGAATGGCCAAAGAAGATAAGGATGCAATTAATTATACAAGGCAGAGCTTGTTAATTTCTGCCGATCTGATCGATCTGGCTCTGGAGGTTGTTGACGACCTCGGCTGGCACGTGATCGCCCAGGATCTCGAAAAGGTTGATCCTTTGGTTGCCGGGTATCGATTCGTAGGCAGCGAGCTCGATGCCCTCTTGGACATTCTGAATTTGGGCATCCTTGGGAATCAAGTAAGTCTGCTGAGCCTGCTTAATGGCTTCGTTGCTGAAGAGCTGACCCTCTTTTTGTTGAGGGAAGGCTGCGGCTACGGCCAGCAAGCCGAAGAGGATTACTGCGCAAGCTTTCATGTTTCTGAAATAAGGAAGGGTTTGTTTAAAGGTTACATTTTTTTTAGTCTTTAATCAAATTAAGATTTTTTTAAGTCAGTAATCGGTAGACATTTATTGTTGGTTTTTTTAATGCTTTTTAAACGTTTACTGAAAGGTAAAGTTTTTATATTTTTGTTTCTACGATTTTGCAATGGAAATTAAAATGCAGTTTTAGACTGGACCGAAAGGGAAGACTTGTAATTTAAGCGAGTCTTAAAACATTTTATTCGATCCTAATTGACGAATAACTGCATCGTTTAAACCACGACAAAGCTATTTAAAAAAAAAAATTCAATTAAAACACTCAACTCCACTTAAAAATAATACTCCTTCAAATGATTAACATCACTTTTCAAGTTTCAAAATCGCCCTAAACGTTTCTAAAACCGATTGCGCAATGTACCCCTCGGTCCGCGGGCGTATGACTCCGCAAACTTCTAATTGCTTTTCTCCCAATTATTAGCATTCCACATTCGCGGACCATTACGAAATGTCAGAGCGAAGATCATAGCGGCATTGCATATCGATAATCTCGTTCGAGCGGGTGAAGCGTATATATACGCCTCGCTTTTTTGTCTCCTGCACGTATATACCTTTCGCTTCCTGCAAGTCTGCCCGCGGGCTGCTTCTGACGGCGTTGCGCAAGTCGTCGACGTTGACGTTAACAAATTTTACGAGGCGGCTTCTATTTTTTTCTTTTCCTTTTTTTTAGAGTAGAAAGACGCGCGCAATCCTGATTTAGGTCGGAAATCTATTTGCGGCTTTTAAATTTCAGGCTTTATTTGTCTGGGTGATGGACGGCCTTACGCTCGGATGAGTTAGATACGTTGCGTGAGGATTGCAGTTTTGCTGCGGGCAAGAAATTGAGAGTTATATTACCTCTCGAAGGATTTATGTTGGGCAGACGAAGAAAAAGTTGGATGCAATAATAAATTGTGCCTCATGCTCGCTGGAAAAAAATTAATCGATTCTTTATTGTCCCCAGGAATTGAATTCGCGCGGAGAAGGATTTTTATAGAAAGTTACCCTAAAACGAGTGTAACGTCAAATTTGAAGATATGAAAACTTCAATTTCGAAATCTTTCTCCTCGCGATTCTTGAAACCGGCCTAGAAAGCCCGTAGCTCCCAATTGGAAGGCCGTAAAAAGTGAAACACAGCCCACTCGGGCTCTCGGCGTATCTTCCGTGAAAAACGGACCTGGCTCGCGAAGGAGGTCGCGGACGAAGGAGGCAACTGACCCTGGCAGACGAAATCCCCGTTACTCCGCGGCGCGTCTGAAAGAGAGAAGATTCTCGACCGAAAGTTTCTCACGGGCGACTCGCACTTTCCCTCGCGGAAGATCAGTCGAGGATGCTGAGACCGATATATGTATCGTGTACCGGGTTTCCCTTTCCGACGCCGGGAAATCTCAATCTTTCGTCACTCGCGGCTCTTATATAATGGCACTTGGGACGGGTTCGCGTTTGTTTGATGAGCGCGACGACTGCCGCCGGTAATTGCGGGTTTTCAATTGTTTGCGCGGCTGAGGTGAGGCTTGAATCGTAATGTTATGCTGATTCCTAGGTTTGGAATTTATAAAGCGTCTTGTGCAAGATTAATTATGTTTGGAAAATTTTTTATTTCTGCATTTATATGCAGAAGCTGTGATTAATAAAAATGGATAAAAACCCTGGCTATTTTAAATATAACAACTGATGAAGCTGTTTGGCATCGTTCTCATGTTCATAATTCTCTCTTCATTAGATGCATTGAAAAAAATGGATTCTTTAAACTGAATGTGAATTACGTATTCAAAACTGACGTTGAATATAATGCAAACGTCTCAATAAAAGAAAATTTTCACCCTAACTGAATACCTAAAAATATTAATAATTTAAAACGAAATCACGTCGTCGATGCAAAGCAAAACACAGCGAACCTACAACGCGAGACTTTCACGCAAGCCATCACAAGCGTCGAATCTAAAAAAAAAAAAGAAGACGGAATCGAAATCGGTACTCACCCAAGGAGGTTCGATAACCGATCGGTAACGAGGAACTAGACACGAGACCGCCGCGGAGGTGGCTTTTATACTCGGGGGGGCCCATTTCGTCCGCTGGCCGTCCGGTGGTGGATCGCATCTGTCTCTTGTGGAAAGTGGGGAGAACCGCCGTCTCTCTTTGCTCTTTGCAAGTCGGCCTGCGGTGTTTACACTCCGCGAAATCTGCACCGTGCATCGCCGTGTGTGTGTGCTCTGCTCCTTGACGCCGTTCCCGTAATCGCTCCCGTGACAATGAGCCGATCCTCCAATTATATACAAATGAGCGCGAATTGTTCGATGTTTTCTTTTTGGTGAAAGCGGCGGGACTCGAGTTTTTTTTTTTCTTTCTTCAGATCGTTTGGCACTGGTTCGCTTTTTAAATCGAGTGGGTTACATGTTGCGATTTTTAGTTTGATGGGTTTGAATCTATGTTTAGAAGACAAAGTAATTTTGGGAAATGTTCAGTTTCGTAAAAATTGCGGGATACCTGGTGAAACGACGCTATTGATGTAACTACTTTAATGAGGGGTATTAGAAGGGAAGCAGAGTAAACAAATTCAGCTTCTTTGATGGCTCGCTGAAAGATACATTCAAAATACGCGCTTAATTACTGCGACTATTTGCATTTAACTAGGAAATCATTTCTCAATGCGATGTAATTGACTTACGCGTTTTAAAATATGCACTTTAAGAGATTTTATTACCAATACGTGTGAACCATCTTTACTTCGCCTTTCTTATTGTTCAATAAAGACAAATTACAGCAACTTTTAATGTAAGCAATAAAATTATTGCAATAGTATTTTTGAAGATGCAGTTCAGAAACTGCAGAACTTAAATTGCAATTCAATCATTTAAACATTCTACAAGAATAAAAAAAAAAACCTGTCATTCAACTTAAATAGTGAAGATTACATGCGACTATTTACATCTATTGCGAAAAGATTTCTTTTTTACTTTTAAAGAAGTCACTCGTTGGGAAAATAACAAAAAAAATTGATAGTCTCATGCGCGTCCTATTGACCAATATCTGCAAACGTATATATACAAAAAGAATAAATTTCACTTTTACTTCAGATACTTCGTTGCGCGTCCTAAGAAAGAAACCAGTTCGATTTTAGTAAATCAAATTTTTCACTTATCCGATGGTTTAAAACATGACTTTTTCTAGCGACTGAGATTTCTATCTTTCTTTAGCTGAAAAAGAGCCTTTGGAAGAAAGCTGTTTGAATATTTATGAAATTGTAATATATTACAATGTAAGGTGGTGTTTTGATTAAAAAAAACCGCTAAATTCCTCTGAGATCTCCCGTCATTAACTACGTATTTAGAAAAATGAAAGTAACCCACAAAAGCTGATCGATTAATCAATCTGTTTTCGTGATTAGAAGTACGTTAAACGAATAGTATTTAATTAATAACTTCAATTTATTAATTATTAGAACAAATTACAATTTAAAGTTATCTTATTTTTTTTTAATTAATAGTTTAATGAGAAGTAAAAGCAATTGTAATACTTTTATTACGTTTGAGATCCTATAACATTTATATCCCCGAGTTTATGGAACCGAAATTTTTCACTTTAAAAATAAAAATAATTTTTTTTTATTTCAATGAGACTTCGTTAAATAATTATTCGATAATTCAATGTATTTTTAAAATACGCAAATAAATATTGTTTTTAATAAAAAATATTTTAATGTTAACCATGCTTTGATGCAACAAGTTATTTATGTTTTTGTTGTAAATCTTTAAATGCTATTAAATTATTTAAATTGTTAAGAAATAGTTATATTTAATTTACTGCAATCGTATAAATCATAAAAAATAAACTTTCTTTCATATAAGGATATTCCCATAAGGATTTTAAACATAATAAATCAGATTAAAGATGTGAAAGTATGTAATTTTTCAAGACTAAATAAAATAAATTTAACTCGTCTCTGCATGATCCTCATCAATATAAATTACAATTTTGTGCTAAATTTCAATTTGCAGCAGTGATATAAACAATAAATCAAGGTAATTAAAAAAGTATATATATAATGAAAGGATTAATGAAATAATTTGGATGTTTAAAAAAATGCTTTTATTTGATAATTCAAAAGTACAAATTTTTAACGAGACTAGACAGCTACCGACTGTATTTATTACTTTTTATATACCGTATCTCATCTTTTCTCAATAATGACATCGTCAAAGATCAATTTTCCTTTTTTAGCTACGCTGTAATAGCCTATCTCAATACCTAATGTAAACATTCTAACTCTACTTCGCGCAGCAGCACCAATGGGCACATCTAATTCAGAAAATCAGCGCCGTCATCAAGTGGCTGATCTCATGAAAAGGCGTTCGATGGTCCTTTGTACTTAGCCTTTCTCCGCATACGCAATAATTATAGACGATCTTACACATTTTCAACGAAATACTGCGCGGAATCAATCGTTTTACAATCAATTTTCTGTATAGCATAACTGAGTATAATTATGTCTTTTTCTTTCTTGCGATTTTCCTTCTTCAACAAAGATATGGCAATTATAATAAGTAGCTACCGGACAGTCTGTACGTATAATTAACTCACATCTACAAATTTCATTTTTATTACCTTCTATATATACACGCATATCGGCAACATAAATTAAAAGAGTAAGGATGGGACTTATAATAACAGTATAAAAATATACAGGTGAGTTTTTTCACTTTGCACTCCGGTGAATGACAAACTGATGAGGGAATATTCGAATATTTTCAGAGAAGCGGAGGCAGGTAGGTTTTTAACATTTTTTATTTTTACTTTTTATGCGCGATTTCGCAAGGCACTGCTGTTGAGCCTTTCTTATATACTGATAATTTCATACTTCTAGCATAGAAATAGTGACCATTTTTTTTATATATTTGTACCTTTAAAATCAACATCTCATCATTTACTTAACACCATATATTTTTTCATAGATTATTTTATAAAAATGATAAGTATATTTATCAAATAATATAAATAAAAACATTTTCAAATAAAAATGTTTTACAAAAAATCACAACTTGTCATACGAAATTGTGACAATTAAATCAATCTCTTTTAAAACAATTTTAAAACATTTTTAAAATTTAAAAGTTAAAATCATTAAAAATAAATAAAATTAATTACAAAATCAAATAGTAGATAATTTCAAATTTATTATAAATTTTACTTTTACTACTTTTGATTTACATGTTGTTTATTAATAAACGTAAAACTGTTTTACGTAAAAAAAATGTATTTTTATACATTTTTAACCACTTTTATAAAATTATAATTATATAATAAATGTTGATGTAAATAAAAGTTGATTTTAATTGAACAAGACAATCATACCACTGTTACAACATTCTAATTGATATTGGCATTTTGTATTTTTTATGGACTGATCGTGGTGTTTTGAAATTACTGATCAAATAGTAAATGCTATTGCGAATCACGCTTAAGGACTCTATAATAAATTCGCCGTCAACTGCCTGGAGGAATTTACTTTTGTGGACGCAGAGCGACGATTGGAATTGGCAGTGGGCATGTGATTCGATTTGCTTCTCAAAAAAATTTATATGAAAATACCTTTCGTTTGGACTTGGCAATTTCCGCTGACTTTTGCTTCTTTAAATATATACATTTTTCGCACTAACTGCATAAATATGACACGCTTACAGCCAAGAGATCTGGTCAAACATCCCCTACTCTTTTCTTCCTCTACGAAGTAAAAATATCGCATGATGTATCACTCTCTTATAACAGCTCTACTCGGTTCTATTTCTTTTATTTTCTCTTTATATGGTGCTAGATAATTTGATTATTATATACTATGCACTAAATACTTCTACGTTTCTACATTTGATTAGATACTCTAGACATATCACGGCGATCAATGAGTGATGAAAATTCGACGTTAATTTTTTTTTTTCGTAAAATATTAAATTATTTCTATATGTTTATATATAGGGTCTTTCATATTTTTTCTCTAAATACATGATCACACATCACTCACTAAGACAAAATATCTAAGGCTACTCTTAATATCTCAGAAATTCTAAAATCTTTCATAATAAATATCTACTATGTCGAAGAGATGCAACAAATGTTATTGTCGGGATGTGTAAAAACTAGGAGCTGCTCTATAATAGGTTTACTTTTCCTTAGGCTAATTGGAAAAGACGAATGACGGTTATGAAAGGGCGCGTGGGCATGTAATCATCTTAGAAGTCTGCATTTCATCTGTTAAATTCCGGAAGAGGCTTGACTATACCCTCGGTATACGCTTTGTGAACCGCTTCACAAACAAATCTATATTGACTCTGTAATAAAATAATTCATGTTTTATATTCAACTTTATATTACAATTTAGGCTAATTTAGATTGATAAAAGAAATAAAAGTTTCGGGAATAAAAAGAATACTCACAGCATTTTGTATCATCATTGCTCGTTGATCCCTCATTGAGCGAACAATATCAAGGGGATACACAGGCTGATTAGCCTCGACAAGACATAATGCGGTTTCCATAAGCACGAGTACGCCCGTGCGACCAATTCCCGCCGAGCAGTGCACAACTGCGGGTTCAACGATACCCGTGCGGGCAGCTCTAACTTTCTCGGTAAATGTCGTGAACTGTCTCCAATCACTTGGCACCCCGTGATCTGGCCAAGCGCAATACTGCATGTGCGTTATGTCTCTTTCCTCTCCGGTCTATAAAAAAAAAAAGAGGTTTTCATTTATAAGGGAACTCAATTAACCTCTTCGCGTAGTTATATGATTCATCACGCGAGAATTTTTCCGCGCATTAACAGTATATATGATGCAGTGTTTGTTTTCATAAAAGTGCTGGGTGCAGCCTGACTCATCAGTGAGTCAAAATTTATTTTAGTTTTATTAATGCTTTCTAATAATAAATTTTGTGATAACTACTTTCTTATAATTCTAGCATGATTTTTTGAATCAATAGATTTAAAAAATCTATAATTTGTAATGATTTAAGATTTTATCTAACTTACATTTGTATCAGTGAGCACAAACTCCCGAAATACAAAGGTATCCTCAATGGTTTCGGAGGTGCACAATAAAGTTAGATTTCTCAGAGTGAGTGTTTCCTTTAGTGCTGGCCAATACTGATGACATTTAGCACGACCTCGCTCAATAAGAGTAGTAAGCATTACTACCAGTGTACTTCCCGCCTCCAAAACCATTTGCCAAAAGTCTGCTACCGTTGATGAAAGTGGACCTTGGGTCGCGATGTAACGATTTATAATTCCAGAACCAGGGATTTCCATATTGACATAATTTGCGTTGATGTAGTCCCCATTTGAACAACCCATTAAAATAACCCTCGTTACGTCATCTATATTGGAAAAAATTAAAACAATCAATAAAATAATTTTACTCTTTTTAAAATGAAAGAAAAATTTAAAAAAGTGTTCTAAATCTTACATGGAGAAATATCGCGGTATCTGTTTTTATTTTGATTTTCTGGCTTTTTAGATTCTTGAGAAGTAAGTTCTGGATTT
Organism: Ormyrus pomaceus; assembly: GCA_900474385.1. Taxonomy (NCBI): domain Eukaryota; kingdom Metazoa; phylum Arthropoda; class Insecta; order Hymenoptera; family Ormyridae; genus Ormyrus; species Ormyrus pomaceus. Next base: position 28,536 of record UCOM01000153.1, read on the forward strand.
TTTCTATAAAGCTGCTCGTATTGGGCAATCAAAGCTCCACTTGCTAAACCGTCCGCAAGTAGTAACATTGATTGCGCTAACGCATCTGAACCAACTGCAGTATGGGGTACATCAGGTACATACCTAAAATAAAAATTAATATAAAATTAGATGAAAACCTATTAATTAATAAAAAAATTAAAATAATACTAGTTTACTAAATGAGTATTTGAATTTAAATATGTATAAAAAAATAATAGATTACCTGTACGGTGGTTCTTCTTCTAATGCCTCGTCTGTACCTGCCAAAGCATTATACAGAGCATTAGGTCTCACGGTCAACGTGAGTTCGCCATTGCCGGAATCTCTTGATTGGCGTATTAATTTTACGACGTGCTCGTGCAATAACCCCTCGACATCGATTCCGTTTATATAAACTACTTGGTCGCCTTCATTTAATTTTGGATAGCAACGATCGGCTGGCGTATTGGGCGCAACACGTGATACTAATATTGGCATATCAAGATCTAAGCCACCTTTAACGTTAAAACCAAAGCGACCCTGTTCGTCCGGTGTTATCCTAATTGTTACTAAACCATCATCTAGTGTCTGTGAATTTTCAAAATTTTATGTAGATTAATGTTTTCTTTTAATTAATTTTAAAGCTAAATGATTAAAATAACTTACTGGTGGAGCCGGAGAATTCGCTGGTTCAATGTAATCTGGAATATCATATATATTTCTTTCAAGGGTTGCTGTGTCGTCATCTGCATAACTTAATACTCGAGATCCCAGCATTGGGGAAAAAGCACCACCAGTATTTTGCACATTATGCGTTACTGACACTTCTTCTCTTAAAGCTAGAAAGCCACCCTCGCTAGAAAAAAGAAAATAAAAAATGATCAATTAGTATATCAATATTATATTTAAACTTTCTTCATAAATTTAAGTGTTAAAATTTAACTTACTCGTCACTCTGATTTCCTTCTCCCCAAGCTTGACGAGGTTCGCGAGCACCAAGTGACTGGACTTTGTTATCATAGGACCTAGGTGGCCTACCAGGAGGTAGAATTTTATTTTTTTCTTCCGAAATTTGAACAGGTAAAATTCCATGGATTAATTTTTTACTAGGTGATCTAAAAATAAAATTAATGATTTAATTTTAGTAATATTTTAATAAGAAAATAAAATGTAACTGAATTTAAAATTTACCTAATAAATGTCCTTTCCACTCGTGCTCGATGTTTTCCATCTTCAACGGTTTGGAATTCAGTACGACCAGAGTACGTAAATCGGCTGCTGAGCGCAAGCGGAAATCGACGTGGTCGTAATTTAGGACTGTGCAATCTAAAGAAAGTGTGATGTTCTACGCAAGATTTCCACAAATTTTTCGAACTGCGATAAGTTTGCATATTAAAACCTAATAAAGTATCGTAGTTTTCCGACTGTAAAATAAAAAATTTGATTAAAAAAACTTAAACATAGAATAAAATATTAAATTATTATTATTGAACAATAGAAAATACAATAGTATAAAAATATATTTACCTGCTCTCTTCTTAATTGGATGAAAAATTGTTTCCGTTTGAACGAAATTTTCATAATTTTTGACCAAGAAAAGACATTGATTCGGATATTATTTTGGAAGACAACTAATCCTATAGATGTGACACCTAATTGGATTTCCTTGTTTGCAGAATCCTACAATTCAAAGAAATTTATTGTCAATAAGAAAATTGCAATGTATTTTAAAAACCATTTTTATCAAAAGCAAGCATTGAAATGATAAAAATAAAGATAGATAATTCGCATAAGTAAACTGCAAGTATGACTCATACATAGCAATATGTATGTAAGACAAAGACGATAATAAAGTGGCATACCCTTGCCTTATGTAATTCTACTCCGTACATGTCGAGGCGTTTGGCGTGATCAAGAAAGTTAAATTCAGCATCAGCTGGTAATTGACCTCTGGAACGTTAAAATTAATCATTGTAGTATTTTTTATACCCTAAGTTTAATTTTAAACAATGAAAAGTATTCTTACTTGTGCAACTTGTGCAATTCAGAAATTTTCCTTTCCATTTCTTCAGTTTGTCCTGGAATTAATTGTAAACGTGAAAGATATCCAGGCCCATGCTCTTCTGGGTGATAATCACCTAGTTCAGCTGTAAATACAATTTAGTTATTTTGGTAAACTGAAATTTTTCAAATTATGATGTTTTTTAATTCACTTACATTGAACTGTATAACTTGCTATAAGGCAAGCAGTACTAGAAGGTAGTTGAAGTTTTCCTTGCAAAATATCTCTTCTTATTTGTAAGTAAAATTGATATCTAGTATATTCTTCTTGCAATTTACTTGGATCTGATACATAAAATTTTACTCTAAAGAAAAACTGCCCACCTTTACTTCTAATTTGTTTCTTTACTAATTTTGAAGGATCTAACCATCTCTGCAATAATCAATAACAATAGAAGTATTAAATTTTTTTAAATAACAAAATACAAATTTAATAATAATATTATAATTTTCTTACCATTACATCAGGGTTTGGGCAACTAGTTGAAACTGAACCATTTTCAGCATATTGCAAACCAAAGTAATCTTTCTCTATAAGTTCTAAATGTTGAAATACTAAATCTAATAGGGCTTGTCCTTTTGCCCGTTTCTGAAAAATAAAATATGATTAATCTACATAAGTATTAAAATTTTAATGAATTTAATGTTTATTAAAAACTCACATCTAGTTGGAAGGTGTGCTGCGTGTCGTCTAAAAAGACGACAGTGGCAGACAGGGTTTTTAATCTCCTGTCTCGAGCCAGCTCGGCACCACGAACGTGGTAGCTCCCACTGGAGCCACTCAGCGCTCGACGGGAAACACTTTCAATCATCTCCAGAAACCGAAGGCGAGTTAACCACCTTCGCGGCACCACCTCATTGACACTTTGATTACCTGTGCAAACATTACACACACATTTATCCTTAAGAGTACATAGTTATTTTTATTTTACAAAACATTATTTAAACATTAAGAAAAATTTTTCTGACACTACAAATTAAAATTAAAAAACTATTGATATTGATTTGCAATGAATAGAAAAGTATAAAATGATTTTTTTAATTTTTATAGAATAATTTAGATGAAGAAAGAATTCTAAGCATTAAGATGTTTAGAATGTCATTGTTAAGCAATTTTTCTTAATGTTTATGAATGTTATAATAATATTTAGATAATCCTTTATTCTTTGTTCTTATTCATTTATAAGTCTGTTAAGTATTTAATTTTTTATCATCAACACCACATCTGTTGTTATTCCTAAATCCACACAAATATTCTTAGTTTTAAATTCTTTTAAATATTTTAAAAGCATGACAATGTATGTGTAAATTTGTTATCATCAAGATAACATTATCTGTTGAAGGCATATTGTCAAATGTCAAGTTGCCAAAGAACAAATATTTTATCACACTGTTTACAGTTTTCCACAAGAAAAATCAAGAAACTTTGCAAGTTCTTCATTGCATTCAACAGTAGTTGACGGGAAGCAATATTTTTATTCTCCTGCTTATTTTGCGTCATATTTGCAATTTTTTTTGCTTAGCTGAAATAAAAGAACTATATCTAATCAGCCATAATATCAAAAATTATTAAGAGCAAAATTTATCAATTTGTCAAAAATAGGTATTATGAAACAGAAATATTACAGTTACAATTGTATAAATTGTTTTCTCATTAATTATAATGTTATTATTCAATTTTTATAAAATTGGAATTTTAAATTATTAAATTTACTTCATCAATAATAGATATATTATTTGATAAACGTTTTTTGTAAAGTAAAAAATTAAACAATTGAATAAATTAAAAAACTTGTAAATCAGAAAAAAATATAATGGAAAAGTAAACAACAATACAAAGAATAGAAACTAAGCAATTTTGTTATTATTTGCAAAACTAAGGAACTAAAGATAATTAAGCATATAGTATTGTTTGTTTGTTCCATTTCCTTTTTCTTTGACAAAAAAGACTTTAGGCAATTTTTGCTGACTAGGGCAGTAATCTAAAATTAGCACAATGCTACATATTCTTCAGTATCAACCAGAGGAGTAGGCAATTTCAAGAATAGCAGTAAGCAATTTGCAAATACCAAGCAGGACAAAAGTATTTATTTAATTACATTCCGTAGATGTCATAGTTGTGATCTACTGGGCCTGCAGGGGTCAGTGATCCAGCTTGTTATATAATCCGGTCAGCAACTATTCACCAATGATGCAGAAGTAATATGGAGCAGAGAATTCTCAAAATAGTTTTGGCAATATGGAGAAAACTCCTTACAGACGTATGTCATAAAAGAGCAACTAGATGTGCATTTAGTGCTCATCATGTGAATTCTAAGTTAAGATCCCAAAATCATTACCCCAACTCTCAAATACTTTTGTAAATTCCCTTTCTGTATCTAAAAACTGATTTAGTGGCTGCTTGATGTCTATCCTACTCAACAGTTTGGAGGTAATATGTACAGTGGATATGGGTAATTTTTTAGGCTGCTTTAAAATATTTTAGATAAAATAAAATTAGAAAAAAGATAAAATTATTCTTAAAATTCAGTTTTCTAAATTTATTTTACAATATATTGTTGAACTGTAAAATAAATATTTATTTTACAGGTTTATTTTAAGCTTGAAAATTTAATAAACACAATATTGTATATGAATAATACAGCAACGTTTATAAATAAATACCTTACTGAAACTACTCATAATCAATTGATGCATTAAAATCAATGTGCTTGAATATTTTGCTTTGCAATATTTAATCTCAATATTGTACATAGAGAAGAATCTTTATCACACTTATGAATCATAAGAACAGCACATTGCAAAAATGTATTTCTCACTAATCTATTTTTTCAAGAAAGTAATTTAGAAATGAAAGAAATGTGAGAAATTCAAGGCCTCTATTTTCTAATTTCAGAAAATATGCACTACAAACAAGCAAAAATTGTCTATTTTAAAATACTGAAAGGTACCAATGTGACTATATTTAGACAGACATACATATATATATAAAGAGAGCACAAACCAGATATTGGTCACTCACATTCATGATACGTCGCAGCAAAGAAACAGCAACCCTATTCAGCAAACCCAAAAGGAGTCACCTCACATCATGAAACACCTGCACTGAGACCAGCAGCTTTGGAACACCAGCAACTTGTTCCTCCAAACAGCTTCTCAGAAGTCAACAAACTTGTGACTTTCTTTTGACAATTAATTGCAATTAAGAATAATTGACAACAATTGGCGGTTGAAAGGCGCCTCGGCGACTCTCACTCTCTCCCCCTTCTCTTGCGTATCACTCAGCCGAACACACCCTGGAGATCGGCTCACTGGCTCGCGGTCCACTCGCTTTTCATGCGTGCGTCACCCGGGCGATTTTTCGGGTGCTGCCGCGGAGAGGGACACAGAGGGGGGCAAGAGAGGAGCTGCGCAGTGGTACGAAGGTATTTTCTCTCTGCTCGCTTCTTCTTCAGCCCACGTCTGTTCCTCTCCTTCCTCCGCTGCAGCGAAGACCAAGATGAAGAAAAAGGCTGCTGCGCGCGAAAGGCGACCTTTTAGAGGTTAGAGGACGCGCGAAACGCAGCTGCGACCGCTACTCCGGACAACTGCTCCACATTACGCGCGTATGACACATACGGCGTCGACTTTCACCAGTGCTGCAGCTGCGAGTTTACAGCAGCAGTTTGACAAGTGTCGACCACCGACTGAAAACTACCACTGGTCGTGCGTGTGGGTGATGCCTGTCCTTCCCCTCCTCCACTTCGGTTTTTTTGCTGTGCGCTCCCTTTCTTCCTTTTTGATGCCCTCGCTGGGGGGAGACTGTAACGAACCGCTGCTCCCCGCTGGCGTGTATTTATAAAGCGCCAAGCGATTATAACGAGGGGTTCGCGTGAGCTGCCGCCGCCAGCCGTTCTTTCTTTATTTTCTTTCTTCTGAAGCGCGGAGGCGCCTTTTTCCACCGGGGGCGGGAAAACAGCGAAAATCAATGGCACGCGCTGCTTTTCCGAAGCGCGCCTTCTCTTTTTCGTCTGTGCCCCTAGCCCAAAATCAATTTCCCGGAGCGACGCGCAGTCGGTTACTGAGATTCGTCACCGGCGCGACGCCGCACATATTGCCTTGTGTACTCGCAGTCGACGATGGCTCTGTCTCTGTCTCGAGAGATCCTTCAGCCGATGATTTTTATTGAAGACTCGCACACTAACGCTCGTCGAGAGCGCACATAGAACCACTGGAGGGACAAGGACGCAGCAATGCCTCGCGATGATGTCATTCGTTTGTGTTGTCTCTTGCGGTGGTTGTGATGGTGCGGAGTCTCGCGCCCTCCACACTTTTACGTCGTCGACAGAATGAGTCACAGACCTTGAGGCCAGGCTTACTTGCTTTGGTGAAGTTTCTTGGGGGACTTTGGCGGGAACTCTCGTAGCGTGCGCATGCAATCTACGACCCGGCTGGTCGGCTCTCTTTAAATGTTTCTTGTGATTTAGTGCAGTGAATTCACCAAACTTTAGAGCTGCTGTGTGCTCCTGGAGTGGGTTTGAGGCTCGATTTCTTTAGTTTATTCCTTTTTTCTTTGTAGTCAATCGCTCAACTGCTTTGTCTGCGCAACATAACCTGAGCACCTGAATTTAGAAATGAGTTTTGAGTGTGCTGATGTGCTAAGTGTCTAAGTACACTATCGAGCAGTAAATCGAGGTAGGGAAACAAAAGGACCTCAGCCAGTCTTACGCAGAGGCTCAGAGGCATATTTTCGGAAGAATGTCAAACTACAAAGTGTTCGGTTCGATACAAGATCTGTGGATATGTATTATGCAAACCTTCACAGTTCGTTTCCCAAATAAGTATATATATTCGATGGAATTTTCCTTTTGATATTCGGATTGAATTTAGAAATTTTTGAAAAATTGGTTTGCACGCAGTTTTATCTCGACCCACTTTTGAGCCTTTTGAAAAAATGGGTAGTAACGCAACTATTAGAGGTTTGAATAAAACAGTTTTATCATGTGTTTTATTGCATATTCAAAAGAAATGTAAGAAAAGTGCAGAAACGTAAAATGCAGTGAAGACTATTATTTATTCAACGTGTATTAATGAATGTTACTTTCGAATGTTTAGATTGTACGTTTTAAAAAAGATCATTGCTGTATAAGGAATATAACAGTTATATTGACATGTATAAAGCAAACAAATCAAAATGTTCTAAAAAGTTATTAAAAAATTAAAAATATCTAAATATATTTATAAAAAAACTTTTACATTCATCCTTTCCTTCCCTCCGTTTTTATTTTTTTTCTTTATAAAAATTCCGCGCGAGATTCGTTCGGATTTTGAGTATTTATCGATCTCGAGCCAAGGATATCGAAAAATCGCTCGAGTTTATCGGATTTAAAAAAAAAAGAAAAAAATGGAACAACGAATGCGAACATCCGCGCGCGATGCGCGTTTGAATTGTACTCGTGAAATTTTGACTTCTCAAAAATGCCGAAAACTGTTCTTTTTGGCCTTTTCATAAGTATTCCTATCTTTCATATGAGAAACCTTCCATTGCTTCGGCATATCCGCAATTACTTTTTATAATTATAAAGAGTGAAATAACTTACCTTCATTCTTAAATATCCTTAAATATTTATTCTATTTTCTTTTTTATTTTCTTTCTTTTCTTTTTCATTGGCTTATTTATCACCAGATAATTGGTTTGAATTCTATGTTTTAATGTAACAGATTTAACATTAAATTAAATAATATTTAACATTACAACAAATACATCCATATAAGAATATTCTAATGTAAATACAAATTTATTTATTTATTTATTAATCCAGAGTTACATAATTTAAATAACATACAACCCGTTACAGTATGAGTATATATACAATATCCTTAGAGTAAGCCACATGACAATTTAGAAGTAATTTAATTAAAAAACGTTTAAATTCTTGATTCAATTGCAATTGCAAGCATTGAGACAACACAATAAATCAAATTCTTGATTTGAACTAAAAAATTACAGCACTGACGGTTAATAACTTAATTTAATTCGCAAATGCATTCATTCAGGATTTTACAATATTATTTTTCCCAACTCAGGCATGAAATGGCCCTCATTTCACGCTAGAAAATAGCGTAGAAAATCGAGCATTTCAAACGTTTGACAATAATAAATTGTGCAATAAGGGGAGAAAGTAAGCTATTTCTAGCGATGGTGAGGTGTTCTGCACGAATCAGTCGAGGGCGCCAAAGGCGCTACTAGTGCTGAAAACCTCAAAATTTTAAAAATAATAAAAGTTACTTGTTTCCCCGGTAAGCCCCGTCGGAGGCGGGGAAAAAAGACTTTTGCCCGTTTGGACAATAGTACTTTTCGATACAAGGGCGGGAAAGTGATTTTATCGTCGTGTGACCGTTTTCACATAAAATGGTCACACGAGTTTAAAATCACCTTATCGCCCGTGTATCGAACTATTGGATAGATAGATAGATAATGGATTTTTATTGGCAATCATTTAGGAATACATAGCCATGTTACACAAACATTGCGCGCGAAATACAAAATAGATATTATATTACATTTCTTAACTTAGCTTATGCCAATGGGCTTATAATCAATTATAATAATTATTAGCGGCTAATAATTATTAGCGGCGGGGGTCTTTGGTGTGTATTTTAAACAAAGTACGTGTGTTTACCACAGGAATGTTTTTTTCGATCGGTAGAGACTGGGGCCTTTAAGTTCGGAGTCCGAATTAATTCCCTTCACTCTTACCTATATCGAGCCATGCTCGATTGGAAATACACGATCGTTGATGAGGGCCTTTTCGGCAGCCCTGAAATCCTTACGAGGCTCTGTAATAGCTTCTCGCGAGGCCCGAAGAAAGGCGCGTAAAGGTGAATGTACATAAGGCTGGGTTGTGCTGTGCTGTGCCCTGCTGTCCGATTTCCTTGTTCCTTTCGCATTTTCTTATTCGTCATGGTACAAACCGTGGATGAATAGGAAGATGGTATGCGAAAGGAATAAGGAAATCGGACAGCACGGCACAGTGCAGCACAGCACAGCCTTAGGGACAATGTATATACATAAGGCTGTGCTGCGCTGCGCTGTGCCGTGCTGTGCGATTTCCTTATTCCTTTCGCATTGCATATTCTTATTCGTCGTGGTATAAACCGTGGATGAATAGGAAGATGCAATGCGAAAGGAATCAGGAAAGCTGACAGCACGGCACAGCGCAGCGCAGCACAGCCTTATGTACATGCTCCCCTAGTTATGGCGGCATTTCATACAGGGCATACTTTAAATAAAATAAAGAAGTTTTAACATTAAAATGTTCAATTTTTTATAATTGTATCGTAAACTTTGGGTCTTTTTGAAACTTTTCTGACCCTTAAAAATAGAAAATAAGATAATTTATTTTAAATAAAATGTAAATTAAAAAAACTTATATGTACGTAATATTGCAAACGCGTGGATAGCAAGGTATGGTTTGTACGCATAAGAATCGTGCACATATTAATTGTGCACAATTTAGCATAGTCCGACATATCTATATAAAAATTTCACCAATGCTAAAGTGTGTACAATTAATATGTGCACGATTCTTATGTGTACAAACCTACCTTGCCGCGAGGATGTATTATCGTGCACTAGTTATGGCGAGCAACTCAATACATAATATGTCAATGCATTTTTGCCAAAAAATAATATTCTTGCTCTGTAATTCAATCTACTAAATCTTGTTCTTCTTGTTCTGACGCAGCACTGGAGAAGGTCTTGGTTTCTTATCAAAAAATTTATTATTGACTTTCGCTCTTAAAGTTGACTCAGGTACACTGAATTTTCTTGCAGTAGCTGCAACCGGTTGTCCACTTCTAACCTTATTAACATGCAGCCAAGCTAATCGCATCTTTAGCATACAAAAATCTTTTTTTTTTTTGCACTATTTTAAAATTAACAGTTAATGGAACTGCGTTTTTCGTTTTATCTTTTACCTTAAACTAACTTAAACAACCTACAAATCTTTGGCTCACATTACAAGCTACCTATGTAGAAGCGAAGTTATGGTTACTTCTCGACAACGCAGTAATATATCCAATCGACAGTATTACGTATTTCAATAATTAATAATTGAAAAAATTAATTTTTAAATACATAAATAAAACATTCATAAAAAATATGATAATCTTTAGCGAAAAGTGTTATAACATTTTATTTTCGAACTATCTCGCGTTTGACTTGGCTAGTGTTCCTGCAGTAGATTTGCTGTCCGAAAGTTTTCCCGTGTAATAAATTTGCATTTGGAGTCTGGGATTATTCGTAACTTTGAATGTTTTTACAGACAATGTCAATAAAAGTTGGGGTGTCTGCTTCAAGGAGGAATGACAATATTGATGGTGAATGCTCTTATTCTGACGAAGAAAAGATGATAATGTTTTGGCGCTGGATGGAGAGGGCAGTTTACAGAAAGAATTTAAAAAGTACTGAAAGAATAGAACAGATGTTCGATAGACATATAAGAGTACTGCACTTTTTACCTAAATCCAAGGAACAACTCTGGATTGAGTGTGCAGAGCAAGTGACTGAGGCTTGTGAGAGGGTCATCGAATTAGCTACGGGCCTTACATTCTTTCGACTTGATATAGCAGACTGGAACATTCTTTATTCAAAGGGTAAAACATTCATCCATTATTTCAACAGCAATAATTTATTGTTAAAAAAAATTTGTGTGAATTATTTGCAGGTATCTTTGGGGCGATAGTGATACGCATGAGTAGATTCATCAACCCTTCGACTAACTGCCTCCATTTTGACAAAATGATTTTGCCGGAAAGGGCATTCTACACAATGTATATGGAAGAAATAAACTTGGTTTCCTCCATCTTCAATTTGGCCAAAGAAATATGCTAATCTCAAGCTCACGGCTGCCGAACTCGATACCTACGTTGCTATTGTACTTCATAACTATGGTTGATATTATTACCTATTCACACATTTACCAGTTTGATACTCAGTAACATCGAGTCGTTCGACTAAAAGTATCTTTGCTTTGCGTCACACGCACGATCGTGGGAAAGCTAATCCTATAGAGTCCGAGCTGCTGTTTCATAAGCAGTCTAACTCAACCCGCGAATATTAGCTCTGATTAGAGTTGAACAAAAAATTTACAATTTTTTTGAGTATTCGTCTCTTGTAATTTATTTAATTCTTTCGTAAAATTTGTATGTATCCGTATTAGTTATTATATTTATTGTCTTTTGCAGAACGACCAGGACTGACAATGATATTCCGCAATAGAATGAAGCGTCGGACGGATTTCTTGCGGCGTGCTTTAAAGCAAAGCTTGATCACAGTGGCAGGCAGCCGCTGAAGAACGGTGTGACGGTGTTAGACGCGTTGATCGCCAAGATCCCAGAGTTTACGACGATCGGCATCATGTACGCTAATGCCGTCGTCAAATTCGAAGAGTCGCATCCACACGTCTGTTTGCCAGAACTCCATCAAAAACTTTTCAGTAGAAACGTGCCACAGCCCAAATTATAAATTATAAATATATTATTCAAATTATAAATATTTTGCACAATAAATCTGTTCGTATACACCATAACTTTGCAGAATATGTTATTTTTAATTTTGTAAAATAGTGACCTATGGATCTACCATGTATCACCTCCATACTAAACAATCATTTAACTGCCTCGAAAGTATACAGCAAGAGTCGTTGAGATACTGCTCGTATATAAACTCGAACTCCATTACTTTTAGGACCATGAATGGAGACCTTTAAATTCCAAAGTCAGAAATATTGAGGACATAAATATTCTAGGAATATTTTAATGAAAGATTACTGGAAAGTTTCAATGTTGTCTTCCACATATTCCAGGAATATTCCAGGAATATTTCGTGCTGTGTGGGATGTTATTGAGTCTAATTAACTAGGAAAGCGTAAACGTATTGTTAAGGATACGCAACTTCATTTTCTTCGCTGTATAAATTTTATTATATAATAATAAATAAACATAATAAATAAATATTATATATTATAAATAAAATACTGCTTTTAAATATAAGAACGAGCGAAAGAACGTGCTTGCAGAAAGCATGCATTTGTAAATATTAAAATATTTATTAGTTTTTTCAGAACGGCTTAAATAATTAAATTGTTTATAATAATTCCCCTGACAATTTTTCGAACTTCCATCCTCGAAATTCGTGTTCAGGAGGAAAAAATACATAAAAAACACTTGGATGGAGTCGTGGACCTCCATCGGCCACAAAACTTCTGCTCCCGGATTACGCGGGTCGGTACCTTTTTATACATTTCGGTCCGCGGGAGATTGTGATTCTCCCGTTACAATTTTTACTCCCATAATCGTTGAATTTATTTATAGCTGGATATTCATAATAAATTTTCCAAATATGGGTTTTGCATTTTCGGGCAAGTCCGAAAATGCAAAAATTTCCTTGAAAAAAAAAAATAAAAGAGTAAAATAATTACGTAAGTAATTTATAGTAAATTGTAAAGTAAATATTTAAAAAATGCAATACTTGCAAATTTGATAAAATGAATTTTCCAAAATATATGGTAAAAACTATATAGCGAAGAATTTCATAGAAGATAGACGAAAAATCGATATCTGTTCTTTTCGTAAATTCATGCTTTTTCTGGTCATAAAATAAACATTACATTTGAAATAAGATTTACTATTTTTATTAACTGCTCTGATTCCATGATAGACACTTATTGATTACGTACTACTACGACATTATTTTATTCAGAATAAAATCATAGTAATTCTTCAAAAATCTCAGAACATTTTTATTTAATTATAATAACAACACGTTGCACCGCAATGAGTATTCGCGAAAAATCTGAAAACTCGCGCTTTTAAGGCTCTTACAATATCTCGAATCACAAGACGGTAAACACTGTTCATTCCGTAAGAAGCCGATACCAGCCGAGGAGCGTGCGGCTCGGGCTCGGCTGTCCCCCTTGCCGCACTCGTTGTTCCCGTGGCCCCCATACTCTTCGCACGCGTGGAGTTCCGTCGTGCGGCAGCAGCAGCAACAAAATCGTGTGCTTTACAAAAAAAGCGACGAAGAGTTGCACGACAGAGACAGAGCGAGCCAAAGTCCCTCACTCGGCTAGTATGCCATTGATGTTGTGACGTGTTATATTTTTATAAAAAGTCTTATTCATAAATTATTGGCGTCGGAGCACTTAGAAGAACGACGGCAGTGAACGAGGAGCGAGGTAATTTTTAAAAAAAGCCAAAACAACGCCATAATAGGGCAACGACGGCTCGAAATAAACCCTGTGGTGCGGAGTTTGGAGGTTAGGAGCGCCCTGTACCTTTTGCCGAAAGCTCACGGACGTTCCTTCTTTTCGGTAATCGCCGCGTAATCATTGTCAACGTGACTGATTGTAATTCTCGAGAGTATTATCAAGGAGAAGAGCGAGAGAGCGTGACTCGCGTGCATTACATCTGTAAGGATAAGGAATTTTTGGACTAATGACACTGATAACTCAGCAGCTATCTGAACGTTGAACGGGATTCACTCATTCCAGGGGAAATTCAATTAGTAGTCCCGGTTACACATTTTTTATAAGTGATACTGCTGATTGAGAGAAACTCTTGAACGTTTTTCGAATGTAATTGTAATTTGGTATATCTGGATACCGTAATAGAGTTTCAAAAGCTTATTAGTAGATAAAGCTAGTTTTATGATTTAGCAATAATTTTTTCTAGGAGTTTATATATCATAAAGGAGAACTTTATATTGTTTTCTTACTTATCTAGAATTTTTATCAGTTATAGATTAGTAAGTGTAAATCATTGTTGTAGGAAGATACAATGATGCAAGATGAGGATCTTGGTGGTCCTTCAAGAAGGAATGTTTTCAGTAAAGCTGTAACAAGAATATCACAGGTCGGTAATGTTAGTGTGTCATATTTTTTTAATATAGTTTATCTCTAATTTTTTATTTATTTTGGATATATGTATTTTGCAATTATTTAAGATGTATCAAAGTTGGTTGGATCTTTGGACACCACATGTGATACCAAGATGGATATTTGCAGTACTGTTAATAGTTGTATTCCTTCTTCGTGTATTATTAGCACAGGTTAGAAATTATTACTTATTCATAACAATGCAAATATCATTTCTAATTATCATTTAAACTAATATTATTGTTTTAATAGGGTTGGTATATTATTACCTATGCACTTGGAATTTACCACCTTAACCTATTTATATCATTTCTTACACCAAAAAATGATCCTGCAATGGATTTTGATGGTGAGAGCTTTATTTGATGTTTACTTCATCAAATTATAATAACTTACCAAGTTATAATTTTTGATAAATGTTTCTAAAATAGATATGGATGGTCCTCAACTTCCTACGAGGTCAAATGAAGAATTTAGGCCATTTATTCGAAGATTACCAGAATTTAAATTTTGGTACTCCGTGTGTAAATCTACTGTAATCTCTTTAATATGTACGATGTTTGATTTCTTCAATATTCCAGTATTCTGGCCAATTCTTGTGATGTACTTTATTACATTGATGTGCATAACAATGAGACGCCAAATCAAGGTAAAGAATTTGGTTACTCAACTATTATAAGAAATGTTATTATTTCTTTTGTATTTAATATTTAAATTTCTTTTTCAGCATATGATAAAATATAGATACCTGCCTTTTACACATGGTAAACCAAAGTACCAAAACCATACTGATGTTAAGTAATTAAAAAGATGAATGAATTGAAAGTATGCCTGCTGAAGATGCAAAAGCGTATATGTGCGTAGTTTCTACATATTTTATTCTGCGTACATATTTCTTATTTGTTTATTTTTGAGAGCTGTTTCAAATTGACTGTAAATGAATTTTCGTTTTTTAAATGACAGTTTATATGGATAAAGTCGTCGCATTTTCAGGGAGATACTAACAAAAAATTAAAACGGAAAAGTGAATAGTGAAAACATCAAATTGTAAAAACGCCTCCTTGGTGCAGCGACATGTGCGCGATATACTTTAAAACTGAATTGTCTTAATATATTTGTATCATAAATCTTGTACAAAGTATTGTTAGGTCTTACATAAATGTGGACAAGGTAACAATATGGAAAAACTCAGTAAGCATTTGTTATATCAATATAATGTTATATCAATCAACGGTAACTTTAAAACATGAAACATTAGAGATAAAGATTACAAGGAGTTTAAAAAGAAAAATAATTGAAATTTTATGAATTACCTAAAATACATTAAAATGACAACAATTTTTAACTAAGTATCGCAATCGCAGCGGTGGAACAATAAAGAATAAAAATGTAAGAATCAAGAGAAAAGTAAGGTTGGTTCTTTTTCCTTCCTTCACTTTGAAGATCTTACGATCGCCGTATTTATATCACATTATTATGTATTCGCATGGACGAGCATTAGGCAGTTTTGCCCATTCCAGGTAGATTTTGCTCGCTGTTGCCAATGTGTATATGTAGATTTAAAAGGTTTTTCTTCTCACCAGGTGTAGACCATATCAAACTTACAGCGATTTAGTGAGTTGATGTCAAAAAAGCGATAGTCAACGTCCTGGTTAGAAAGTAAAGTTGAAGCAAATAAAATAATGTTGTTAAAAAGCGAGCGATCGTTTTTGTTTAGCGTAATTTTTGTGCTTTTAAGTGATAACTTTAATTGTCGTAGAACATTTATTAAAATGGTAATAGGATATTTTAATGTTTTTATGCTTGTGTAGTATGTTTTCGCGTTTTCAAAAAATTTACTTATATTTTTATTTATTTTAATAAGAAAGACTTTTTAGTCATCATTCTTGTCATTTTGTTCAAATCTTTTGGACTACATTTATTTTTAAAACTTTTCTAACCAAAGTAAAATTATTAACAAAAATATTGCATTTCCTTGCTTAAAATCGATAATTTAACTGTACATTCTTACTATAGGCAAGAGGAAGAAATGTCAGTGCATAAAATTTTCATTGAGAGATGAATAATTGTAAAAAATAAAGCAAATAATTGTTATTAATCCCTTTTAAAGATTCGTTTTATATATGTTTATATATTATACACCCGACGCCTAATGTCAATGTCCAAAATTGTTTACATCTAGCAGATAAAAGCAGCAGATAATTGTATTTCTGTAAAAGCCTATTAATATATATATACATATACTTTTGACTATGTAAGAATACGAGTTTCTAATATATTACTATTAATCACCTTAAAAATAGCTCAAGTCTGTATACAAAATAATTTGTTTCAAAAGGTAAGCAACGTAAGAACCATAGTATGCAAAAGTTGAAATATTGGAATTTTGTTTTAACATGATTTTCCAGTTAAAGAAATTTAAACGAAATCCATTATTTTAAAAATTTGATAAAGTATAATCTAGAAAATGAACTTTTATCATATTAAGACTGAATTTTGTAAAGTCAAGACATTAATAGTTTACAATTTTTTGGTTTACATGACACATCAATTTATGCAAACTAGCGCGATGATTCATAAATTTCTTCCGATTACAAAATTATTTACTATAGAAGAACTTCTTATAAAACATTTGATTTTAATTTACTGAATAATAATTTTTAGTTCATAGAAAAAATTTAATTTATTAACTTGGCACTACGTACATTCCGTTAATCTGATTTTTAGTTTTTATACTTTTATTTTACATTTGAAATCTTATTTACTGTAACCAATATTTCGAAAGGTTTTTTACAAAATTATAACTAATTTTATAGCGTGTACGTAACATCCTAATGCAATACTGCAATACCTCAGAAAACTTATTACGATAGAGAATTTGCTTGAGCTGCAACTATTTTTTAAAATCAAAATATTATAATTTCGTAATCCTTAGATAATTATTCGAAATTATTACAATGTTTTAATGAAAAATCTGTAATAGCAACAAATATCAATAGTATTGACTCGATATATAAATTGAAAGAGTTTAGTCGGTAGTTTTTGATATCAATACCATTTTTTATTGTGGTGAAAGAAATATGGAAGAATTATAAATAAATAAATTATTAGTAAGAAATTTAATGTTTGTACTTCTTATTAATTTCTATTCTAAAAAATCTCTTGTAATAAATTTATTTCGCATGTACGTCTGTAAGTATTATATTTCAAATTTTATTACTATATAGAATCCTATTAACATGTAGTTCTATTATAAGATCGATAAAATACGTATTTATTATGAACATGAAATGACCTTGTTTTGTCAATAGACTTACAAATGAATCTTTTATAAAGTGTAAAGTTTTGTTTTTTTATAAGCATTATTAATAAATGGATCATCATAAATTAATAATTCTTTAGAATTTGCTGACTGGAAATTAATTTTCAATTTTTATTTTTTTTATTTTCTTTAGCAGCTTTACAAATAGCTTATGCAGTAATTATATATTAGAATTGTTAGTTTATTCTGAATACGTTATCTTGTAAAGCTGACGCGCGAAGCTTGAACTAAATGTTCAAGTACTGTATTTCAAAATATGAAATTTTATTAAAGGATATATTATTATTTAGAAGAATATTGAAGGATTTTAATAAAAACGGGATATGTAAAAACAACTTATATTTTTTGTACAATTCCAATACTTTTTTTAACATCTTATTTATAACATCGTTGATTTATTAAAATTTTATAAAATAACTGTCATTTTCCACATAGTTTTTGTACACTTATTCGTTTGCAAACAAATCACAACTCCATTCGACGTATTAACTTTACCAGATGTACATACATTTATCTTAAAATTCAAATACAATTATATCTAAACACAACTAGCTGTTACACTAAGTTTCTTCAGCAACCACATTATTTTTGAATGCACACATTATAACGTTTCGTCGTTTCGTAAAAAATAGTCACAAAAATATACTTCGTAAAAACAAAAATATACTTCGTCACAGAAAAATATAGTTCGTAAAAATATATATATATATATAAGTCAAATTGGCATGTTAAGATTAATTAAGTTACCACTCTTAATAATAATTAGGTAACTTTCATTTAGTATGCAATTGTTTTTTTTTATCTTCATCGTTTTAAGTATGCAATAATGCAGTAACAAATAAAATATTCCGTACATTAACGTTCATCGTAACAGTAGAAAATGTAATCATAATGGAGTAAATCCTTGCCAGTCGATGCATAATTTACGTATAAAAATTCTCTACAATAATGATTTTTACTTAACATGATTTTTATGTCAATATCGATGATAATTACTTAAACTAAATTATTTACTTTTTATGTGGCATCATTTTTATGTATTATTTTCAACTTTTTAATTATCAACTTATAACAATGTGAAAAAATTCACCTGAGGATAAAAATTAGTTATTGTATTATCAACAACACAAAATTACAAATCTTACTGGTACTTTGGCGGAATATGTAATATGAATACGTTGTATGACGAAGATTGATTTGTTTTTGTAATTGAACAGAATGTTGCAACATGTAACTTGCAGGAGAGCCTCTATAGCTTCTTAATTCATCTTAAGGCTTTTTACAACCCTTTTTAATTGTTATTAATGTACGATATTTAACAATATTGAGACCATAAATATGAGATTAAACTTATTGCATTTAATTGGTAGCGTGGAAGACATTACGTTCGCCATCGTTTTTATATACACTTAAATTAAAAAATAATACTGTTAGAGATAAGAGTTTACTAAGATCGTACTTTTCTTTCAAATTATAAGCTTCGTTTTTAAAGATTTTTTCGATACTGTTCAAGATAGTTGACTCGTCAAAAATATTCTTCATGTGGATTTTCAAACATTTGTTCCGATTTAAATATTTTTGTCACTTCATGTTTATATACAATTGTCTCTTCTTAATTCTCAGCAATACCGCTAAAATTCTTTTATTTCACCGTAAAAGAATCATTGGAGTAATCAAGATATATAGCTGCTTTATTGAAAGAGAGGACTGCCGAATAGAATCCAAAATCTTTCTTTTACTTATTGTAATAGAAATTATCTGAACGTGCAGATTTTGGTTTACGGTAATCCGACTGAAATGTACAAAAGTTTCACGGATATTTATGCAGAGCACAGCCTTAGGAGAATAGCGTTAATGCGCCGGTAGTTTTCAGTGTGCTATTGACAGCTATATAAGTCGTCGCCTAATTGATAAAAACTTAAAATCAACGCTTTGTACAAAAGTGAAACTAAACGTATAAAGTCCGCAGCTCGGCAGCACAAAAAAACTTGCAGCCGCGGCTGCGCGCCAAATAATTAAGAATCCTCGCTTATCCGCCGCCTGGATAACGACCTGCGCTTCATTAGCAGCCGACTCGGTGACGGTCGATAATCGCGGGCTGCAGCTCATATCTGGTTCTTCTTGAATCTGGCGAAAAAGTGATTGTGCCCGGAGTGGTTATTGTTGCTGCCGCTGACGATGGAGGTGGTGGTGCCCTCGCTTACGAGTGCTTCTTTGGCTGCGGCGTGATGGTTGCAGTTATTGTTACCGTTGACGGGGGGGCCTCCGTTGTTGCAGGCTTCTGGAGCGACTGCGTCTGCTGTTGGTCGGCAGTACAGTCTGGAAGGGAATTCAAACTTCAATAAATTAAATTATTATTGATGAGGTATCTGGAAGAGCGGTGAACCCCCGACCCCCCCGACCGGTCATCGCTTTATTGGCTATGGCGCTAGTATGGTTTGTCAGCGCGATAGCCAATGGGCGACAATCCGGCGAGCGCGGAGCCCTGGCTTGCTTTACCTGAGGCTCTCGGTGCGCGATCGCGGCGCCCAGTGCACGTAGTAGCGCTGCTGCTGGCCTTGGCCGCCCAGGCTCCGCTGGTTCGTCCACCGCTGGAAGTGGTGACGCAGCGCGTTGCGGACCTCGTTGCTCAGGAAGCAGTAGCAGATCGCTACGAACAGACCCTGGAAGCAAAAGTTGCGTTAGGCGCTTTTCTCAAGGGCCGCAAAAGGCTGCTTGGAATTAAAACAGTTATTATTATTATTAATTCGTTTTTTTTTACAAAATCATGTATAAACACTTTTTTTTATCGTTTTAATTAAAAATCCTCGGCAGTTAAATTATTTTTTAACGAATCAAGCTGTACATTTTAGCTTTATGATATATAAATGTTTGCAATTATTCCAATTTATAAAGTGAAAGTGATCGATTGTATTAATTAACAAGCAGCGAGTACGGACCATAAGAATTTATAATAGGATTGAATAATTCCATCAAAAGCAAAAGCACAAGAAAAATTGTCAACCCTTTGCGGCGGCTTTCCGACTTGACCGCGTAACTCGTGCATTAGCCAACGGGTTACTTTCCTACGCCAGAAATCGATCCGCGAATGAACGATTAGTCGGAGGTGGAATCTACAATCGGATTCTGAAAAATTCACGGGATTGGTTGAAATTTAAAGCAGAGAATCGGGAAGCCGCAACTTTGGAGGTATTATAAAGTTACGTTAACAAAATCAATATCGAGTATTGCTATTTCACGTTCTATTACATAGCTTTGTTAAATTGGATGGAAGCTAATACATGCTAAATTAAGAGGAACGCAGAAATTTCATACGTAAATAGTACGGGTTTATAACAATTTCAACATTTGTTTGTCAATACATATTCATTTTTTTAGAAATCGACTCAAGTTCTTTTTTTTTTTTTAAATATCGCAAGTCAAATGTAGATTAAAATAAATAAATACATAAGGGTTCTTATTTTTACGCCGCCATAAAAATGGCGTCATAAAATTTTGAAAGCACAATAAAACGCGACTTTCAATAAAAGCATATAATTCCGCGCAACAGATTAAATCCTCGCGAAAATTCGTAAAAATTCATTTCACATTACAATAGCTTCATCCCCGAAACAATCGAACAAGTCTCGCTTCCTCTTTTTAACGAATAATCAATTAAAGGCTTGAAACGTCAACGTGTCGCTTGAACGCAATTCGACTTAACGGATTGCGAGTCGTTAAATTGACCGGGGAATAAAAGTGAAACGGCGGAGCAAAAAGGGGGGGGGGGTACATAATAAAAAAGAGATCGTCGGGAGAGTAATTGACACCGAGCGCGCGAACGAAGTAGTCTTTCATTAAGGAACGCCACATAATCTCGAAGGGCCGCGCATAAAGAGCAGTCCCTTAAACGCTAAAACGGCTATCGGCCACGTCGATACACGAGGACGTAAAAGGGTCATATCATTGTCGACGGCTATCTTATATGGGTTTTCCGGAATAGTCGCGGTCGTATTCGGGCTCATCCTGCAGATTGCTTGTTTTAGTCTGCCTTCGGCAAAGCTGGACTTTTATGTATAAATCATGAAACGCGTCCTGTGTACAGGAGGTGTTGGGTTCCCAAAGCTTAGCCTACATTTGCGAAACGTTTCTTGAAAAATTCTCGAGAAATCCTGTCGGATTGCAGGGGAATATTTTGCTTTGAAAACTGCAGGGAAGGAAACGAATTATTTAATTATGATGAAAGGAATTGTAATTTTTTATTTGCGACGTTTTATGTTAAGCGATGCTCGTTAACTTTTCCGCGAGAATGTGCAGGTAAATAAATATCCTTATGTTAATGGCAAACTATGAAGGTGAATATTTAATTGAAGTATCGTAACAATATCCATTTCCAAAATTAGCGTACATAATTTATTTAACAAAGGATTTGCAAATACTCTATTTCAGATTTTAAAATTATCATAGAATTTACGTTTACTTTTTCATTTTCAATTCTTTCAAAACTATACTGCCATTTTATCATTTTCTTATATCACGCGTAAAATCTGTTAAAATGAGTTCTCCATTAATTTTCAAATCACGTATTATAACTAGTAAGACGTTCATTCAAATAATCACGCGATGAAAAGTGAAAAAAATAAAGTTTCCGTAGACACCGTTTTTTTTAACGGTTGTAACTTTGACTACGTCATTGACCAGACATATATTCGTAAACGAGCAAGCTTATGCAATAACCCCCCGGGTCTACTGATGGTTCGGATATATAAACTTTCGGGCATTTACGACTTTAACCATCCGAGGGTATTTTCCTTTATTACCACTTCACTAATAATTTCCTTGTCAGTTTATAAATAACTAATAGAATCCTCCTCTCCCCAAAGCTTTTTAATATATCTATACACCCGCTTCATCGGAAGTAGAAAAAGGCGAGTCTGGTCAGACGCGGGCAGGATAATATTGTCGCATATAAATCAGAAGTGCGGCGCGGTACTTAAAAGCGCATTACCTGAAAAGAGAGCATCGTCGCTCGGGCGTAGCTGAAAGCTTGGGCGACGGGTCCCGAAGAGGGTCCCACTATCATCAGGAGGTACGTGACTCCCAGGAGCGGTATCAAAACGAAGAGAGCTTTAGCGGCTTTCTTATACTGCTGCGTCTCGACGTTGTTCGCCGATCGCAATTTCGTTATCAGCACCTGAAACAGTCGTCGAGTTGCTTTATTGCTTTTTTAAGGGTTTTTTTTTTCGATGAATTATTAGACTTTTGCTAAAAGCTTAATAATCATTTTATCGCGAAGGATTAAATTTTATAAAAGCTAAGTGTACTGATACAGTTTCGTTTGCAAGCTTACTAACAAATGGTTTGGAATAACAGATTTTATTGAGAGTTTTACGAAAGAGAACTAATTGGTAGCTTATATAAATCATTTCAAGAGATAAAGGATAACAGCAAATAAAATGTGAATTTCAATATCGTACGAATATTTTGTAAAATATAATTTAAATCCGCTTACATTTGTGTGTGATAAATAATAAATTATATATTTAATAACGCAAAATCTAAAATTAACTTTCAACAAGCACATAAACTGTCAAACCCTCCAATTTATCAATAAATTATATACATTATACATCTCAATAAAATAATATCCTGCATGTAATTCGAATTTCGTCGACTCGTGCAGACAGATTAATCTCGCGCAATGTTTAATTAACTCGTCTATTTATAGAAACATCATCCTCCTCGTTTCCAAATGAATAAACTATCAATCAATCAGTCGATCAATCAATCCTCTGCCTCGACTGCAAGCTCACTCACCACCATTATCATACAGAGGAAGGCGACGTTCAAGCTGAGCACGAAAATCGCCGGGCCTTGATAGATCCAATCAATGGAGAGCGAGACCATCCAGGGACAGTGCTGCGACAGAGCCTCTTCCTGCGGATCATTTATCTATTATCGAGCGGCTGCATAAAAGTTCGCGGGAATTTATCCAACAGCCGGGCGAATCGCACGGAGGGTTCTAAGTGGCTATTTTTATGCGAGCTGCTTGTCTGCTTTGACAAAGCGTTTAGTGCCGAACGTTACGGGGTAGAGTCTAGAGTTTTTTTTAGAGGAGCAATATGTACAATGCGAATCAGGTTTTTAAAAAGATATCGCGTACGGTTTTCGCGTAAAGATAAGACTGCTACGAAAGTTTTTCGAATAATAATAATAAAGAAAAACGGTGTTCTACTTCGTAAGTAAATATATAAAAAGTCAATCACACTATTCTGGCAACCGTAGATTAGTGGACGTATACAAAAACAGCAACTCTACTTTTTATGTCTCTCATAAAACGGGAGGTAAATAATGTATAAGTATCCTTATAATCCAGCATTAAATCCTACTCTAATCCCATCTATATATGCTTAATTTTATTAAAAAAAATTTTCTCGCAATGAGCTCAATGATTAATGTTACGATATAATGAATCATCTTACCTTTACTCCTGCCGGTTGTTGATTTTCTATTATACTTTTAACAATGGCCCAAACAAGTATAATGACAACAGGTGCAACTGGAATAATATATATAAATATATAAATTTTCTTTATCATTCCTTTAGAAACTTTTGCACAGCATATTTTAACGTGATAATAATGCTTTTTAGTACAATTCAAAGGGAAAATAAATTACGTACCCCAGCCAATGATCATGCACATATTCTGCCTGATGCCGTCGCCTGAGAACGTTTTTACAACTAATAAATACAGGTACAGTCCTAAGAAGAAGATGTGATATTAAAATATTATATTGCTGTTCTTTAATGCAATGGTTTACGCAAAAATAAAATTATAATAGCGTTATCGTTTACCTTCTACGAACATCCAGAAAAAGTTCGTCAATTGAAAATATTGGTAAAGTGTGTAAGAAGCTATGCAAAATGGTATGTTCTTTTCAAGAGACACCTGCAATGGCAAAGGTACAAAAAGATTATTTTGCAATTGAAATAAATGTTGAAAATTTTAGTAATGCTCGAAATTTATTAAAATACAAGAGAATTTTAATTACATGAGCAAGTGTCATTATAATCCACATAGAGTCGGCTAGGATGTAAGTCAGCATTAAATTTATGTGTATAGTATTCCGAAGGCACTTTAGTTCCCTGAAATAAATACAATCAACATTAATGATAAAATATAGAAATCACAAGCAAATATTTACTACGATAAGTTCTAATATGAGATGAATCGAAAATCTATCTCGAAATAACGATGTTAATAGAACGAGCATAGTTCAGACGTTAATTAATCACAAGCAACGCAATTTGCACAACAATAGACTTCTTAATTGAGAAATTATGCATTTAGCAGAAATCATTATCGAAGCTCCACCTCGAAATCCCCCTCTTAAATAACATCGCTATTAAAGCTCTTTTCCGACACCTTCATTCCCTCGTTACCAGCTAATTAAAATACTTGCAAGCTCCGAGCAAAAAAGGCCAATGGAAAACGTCGCCCGATCTTACCCGCAGCTTCGCGCGCAATCGAAAAAGGCCAATTATCCAGAGCTCAAAGGCAAAGGAAAACTCGCCGCTGGCGAGCGGATAATTTGAATGGTAAACACAGCACTTACCTGTAGTACGTATATATGCTGACGGCGAAGATGAGCGCGACGAGCGAGAGTCCGTAGCCGACGAGGTAGAGGTGCGTCGCCACCTCGACGCCCCATGACGAGTTCTCGGCCTCCTCCTTGGTCAGGTTGAGCAGCTCCTTGCACAGCGTGTAGTTCGAGTACTTGTTCCAGGTGGCGTTTGGCCAGCAGATTTTCGTCGCGTTTTCTGGAAAGGAAAGAGAGGAGCGTCATTACCGCCGAGCTTTATTGACTTTCACGCGATGGACTTTGCGCGATATCGAGGGGAGCGACAATGGAAATAAGTTTTTGCCTGAGCTGTTGAAGATTGAAAGCTCGATTCTTCGACTGAATTATTATCGGATAAATTGAGCGGGAAATTACTTTTACCGTTCGCTCAAGCTGAAATAGTTTCCAAAAGTGTGACTATTAGCATTTTTACTAAAGTTCAAATTTTAAAATATTATTTAATTTCATTAACAATAAAGCCTTGTAATTCTTCAAAGAAACCAGCTTAAGCTTTACTACACAAATCTACGTATTTTTACAGTTACGAGGACAGTTGCGTACAACCATTATTCTTTCAATTGCACGCAGAGATATTTTCCGTATTAAACCAGAAACCGAGCAAGAGAGCAGTTTGCGTCCACCGCGTCTCGTAGAATTCGAAATTTCATTACGCGTAATTGCAGCAAAAACTGATTAGAGTGTAGCTATCTTCTGTACTTGAAGAGGAGGTACGTTATATTTGTGCAGCTTTATGTTAAGTACTTTAGGTAAAGCATTAACTTAAAACGTAGCTTTATTGCGCGCTATAACTTTTTATCGTAAATTAAGAGCAAGATATACTGTGCAAATAATTATAAATAAAATTCAAGATTTTTATACGTAAAATATTGTAACAGAGGCTTGTTTTGTAATTGATTTTTAACGCAAGAGTATCTTCTCACGCATTATTCAGTACGTTTACTCCCTTGACAAATCGATATAGCTTTCTAAACAAGCAGCGATCTAAATAATTCTCCCTGAATTCACCGAAACTTGGAAACATTCTTATCCGAGCGATTTCGACGCCAATAAAAGTTGGAGTTTCGCTAACTGCCGGCAAACTACACACCGCACAGCTGCTGCTCCTTCGCAGAAAACTCGGCGCAAACGTTAGGCGCCGAAGTTGCAAGCGCAATTCAGGGCTGCTCAAACAGTCGTCCGTCCGCGGAACAGTCGACGGGGAAGGAAAACTTTAATGCGATCTGGACGCGTCTCGTCGTGAAAGGAAACGCCTGAATGCCGGCCGTGAAAAATGATCCGGAGCGCATAAAAAAATAGAGCCGCCCCGAAAAGTCACGGATCACCCGCTGAACGTCTTCGTGAAAAAGCTCCTCCTCTGCATCTGTCGAGATATGGGGGGGGGGGGGGGGGAGGATCCTTTATTACGAGCTTATAAAAGCAGGGTGGATGATTACCGCGGTGATCAATAGCCGGCGAGTCGTCCGTGCGGCGCGGCGGGAGAAAAAGGCGCGGTCTTTTTCGAAGAATCATTTTTTTTGCTGCGTTGACCAAAAACAATCTTGGCGCTTTTTGTCTGGCTTGTCTTATTGGGAATGATATTTGGTGACTTGCATTTTTTCCGCTTGATTAAGCATCGCCTGACAGGTGGTATAAGCCGTCAAGAAGCCGAAAGCGTCAAAGATGATCTATGACTTTATTTTCTTGGGGGATATGAAAGGTAGGAGCCGTGTTTGACTTTTGCGGGTCGGTCGGAGAGTGAAAAGCTTGCATTCCGTTAACGATCGACGGGAAATAAGGCGTTTTGCGCAGCTTTCATTCGCATGTGCATTATTTATCATAATTCGTTTGTTTATTTTGAAAAACGGAATTTTCTGCGCTAAAGTCCAGTGATTAATCTTTCTGCGACTGGCAGTACTAATATGTACCGGTTGATTTATCATCTTCATTATTTTCTAGCGAAACTGCAGTTACACCGATTTTAGCCTCAATCTTAAAGCGTTTCAAAATTTAAAAAATTAACTTTGATTAACAAAACAGTTGTGCAGAATGTTAAAAAGAATGTGTATTGTAATTAATAAACTTTCATGCTCGCTGAATTTCTGAAAGTGAAATTTAATTGCCTTAGTTTCATCTAAAATTTTTATAATATGCATAGAAAAGCTAAACGTAAGGGTTAATTATGTTTCGCTTTAATTCGAGCAGACCGCATGAAAATTCTAATTAATTTCAGAAGATGCAGAAATACAAGAGAATTTTACCCGGAAATATTAATTTTAAAAGGTTATCTTATCTTAAAATTATTTAGAAGCTTTAAGTAACGCGGAGATGCTGCAAATTCAAGGATTCAAGATGCAAGTGGCTACATTAAAATATTTATTTACCTCGCAAAAATATTCAAATTTCTTCTGCGGAAATGCAGATGTAAACTATTTCTTTAATTAAAAATCTCTTATTGCAAATAAGAAATTTAAAATTCAAATAATATTCAAAATTTCTAAACGCATATCATATATCCAATTAACAAAAAACCTCATTTCACTTCCGCCAAAAAACAGCTATTAAAATAGACTTTAAATTATAATTAGAAAACAAAAATACACAGCTTCATCGCTCTCTGCTTCTCGCAATTAATGTATCGCACGTATAGCAGCTCTCCTAAATCATCTGATCCTCGCTGCATACGCCAACGACCGGGAAAAACGTGCGTCCAATACCTCCGTATCTCCTCCTGCGAGCGAAAATCCCATTTCCGGGTTTCACATAGCCCCCGAGCCTAGCAGACCCCGCAAATTTCAGAGGCCAGAGGCGGCGTTTTTCGCTGCAGGCTTCGCTCTCCGCCCCGCTTATCGCGCCTGGGATAATCCCGGGGGCGAAAGTTTTTTTTTTTTTTCCGAGGGAAACTTGTGGACCCGCGGCTGTTTGGACGATGGCGCCCAGATAATTATCGGCTCTGCCGGAGCGGGGCAAACATTTGCAGGCTAAATAGCCCGGGAACCGATTGCTCTCTACATGATTCCGGTCGACCGGGAAATCACTTCTGAGACAATGGAATATGCCGGCTCCTCCGATGGGATTGCAAGGGTTTGCTGTGTCAGCTGCGGCTGGAAATTCGAGTTTTCGGAAGTACGGTGAAATGCAGTTTAATTGTTATTACAATTCAGGGGGGTCTGGTTGCTTTATTTTTTCGTGCTATTGCGCGGTATGTTTTTCGGGAGTTTAAAATTAAAAAACTTTTTGGAATTCGAAAGTTTATCTGTATTCAAAAATCAAGTTACAACCACGAAGGATTTAATTTAAGCGAAAAGTTGAGAATACTTTTATCGTTTTATATTGAAAGAAAATAATACCAAGGAAGATTTTGGTTTTCTTCTCTTACGATTTCTCTTCTGGAAAATTCAAAGTTTGACTTATATATTAGATATCTCCATATTTTTACAGAAAATATTCACAAGTTTCCGAAGAAAATTTTAGAAAAAGTTGTAAAATACGTTAAGAATTCCATAAATCATAAATCAATGTTATGAGAATCAAGCAAAATACATGCTAAAATAGCAGCACCGCGAGTTCACGATGGACCGCATTTTTTCTCTGAGAATAATTTCGCAGTCATAAAGATACTCGTTAAAGATACTGCACGGCTCCTTAAATCACACCTTAAATCACAGCGGCGACGCATTCATTTTTTCCTTCATTAACGCTCCAGAATTTATTGTTGTTTTCAGCGCCTTTTATAGCAGTATATTTCTCAGATTGCACAATCTCGCGACTCTCTTTGTTCCAGCACTTATATACGCGTCTCCCAAAGCTTCAGTTAATAATGATTTGTCAACCCTTTGCTTTCTTCTGCTCCGTCCGAACGGCGGCGTGTAATTTTGAACGGCTATGATTTCGATTTCTAGCCGGGGAAGAATAATGAATACGAGTAGGAAGTCGTGAGACTGCTTTTGATTTGTGCTGGGCGTTTCGGATAATTCATTACAGGTTTGCGGCATAATTTCATGAAAATGCAATTAATAACGTCGCCGTACTTACTACTCTATTTCCATTCTCAATAAGTTATTTATGGTATAGAACATTAATTATTAATTTAATGCGGTTTTCGGAGACGCGTAAATCATTGGCTTATTTAGGAGCTTATTTTATTTTTGTTATGTTTTGTAGTATTGTAGCACGCTTTACATTTATATTACCTAAAAATATCTGTTGTAACAGAAGAATTTTTTACTCCGAATGAGGATGGAAATGTAGGATCCTTTCACTTTTTAGACCCAATATCATCGTGCAAATCTGACTCTGATATATTTAGAAATCCTTTTCACACGAATTTTGCGGCTGTCACACGTATACATAGGGTATACATTTTATGAGCACGAATCTTTTGTGAAGTACTGTGAGTCGACTGACAGTTGACAGCGCCGAAAAAAGATAAAGAACTCGAAAAATTCACGAAAAAACATAAGTTAAGTGCACCTATGTGAATACGTGAAGATTAAAGAAGTGAGAATGAAGGGGATCCTCTCTGCAATTGTCGTATCTTATTCTCTACTAATTAATATAATTTTCTGTTTAAAAGTTTCCATTTTATTTTGTCTCACACATTTGCTCTAAACATTAATATAAATCCGGCTATGATTTAAGTAAAACCAATGAAAAGTGTTATTCTTTTTTTTAAATAAAACAGTAGTTTATTTCCATTTAAAACCCAGACAGTGAATTTTTTTTACTCCTTTTCCCCGGAAATCTTTAAAAAAAGAGCCTTTAAACTGCAGAAAAGCAATACCATGCAACCGAACGATTTCCCATTGATCCTCGAAAAAACGTAGCGTTTCCGGGCTCCGTTCCGAATCCCTACAGCTCGAAATTTTTCCACCGCCTCCTCGTAATCGTTACCGTCCAACCCGAACGAGCGCGTTGGCGGCTTAACGGCTTTCTAAATTTCTAATCATTGTTTGCCCCGCGGCAAAGGCTAATAAATATCGAGCGAAAGCGAGCGGTCCTGCCCGGATGTTATATTACCGAAGGGGAGCGGCCGCTTTTCTCCCTCGAGTGCCGGCACTCGACTTTTCAAGCATTTATATGCATATATATATATATGTACTCCCTCGCTCCTCGTTTTCTTTTTTTCTCCATTAACGCGAGCCTGTTGACACTGCCGTCAGACTGCCGACGTGTACGTCGAGATAATGGACAGTTAAATTTTCCTTCCACGGCGAGCTAATTCATTAGGAATGCGCGGCCGGCTCGTTTTGTCGCGCTCCATATTTCGATTTCGTTAAAGTTTTATTTGCTCGGCGGATGTAATTTTAGACGGACGTGTCCCAGGTAAGAGGGTCAACAGGTATTTTTACGCGGAAATGTACGGGCGCACTTTTACTCGATTCTAATTGAATCGCGAGGCTGAAAGGTTAATATCGACGGGTCTTAATTTATTCTGCACCGCGCCGCGATGGAGAGGAATGTCGAAGCGACGCGTGGTTATTCTGTGACTGAAGGCTTCGCAAGGAAGGAGGGCTGCTTTGTACTTTATTCAGGCATTTTTTTGCAGATTTATTTTGGTTGGGAAGGAAGGGTTTAATACTTGAGATTTGTGTAATATTTTGCAAGATAAATAGTAACTTAATTTCAAGAATCGTTAATAAATTGCTCTGCAAGTTATCAATTACACGTGGCAAATTAAACAAACCAGCATTGTGTTTCAATACGATTGCAAAACAAACAGCTTCATTTATTGAACGCAATTATAAAGATTCTCAGAACGATGCGGAAGTGAAATATCGAATCCGCGAGTGGGAAAAAACTGAACGAAATCAGATTCGTCCAGTAGAACAAGTCAAACGTGTTCGGACAGCTCGTAAAGTTTCGCGCGCTTTTTTTTCTGCAGAATCAAAAAAATAAAAGGAGTTAACGAACGATGAAAACAAACTGCCAGAGCGCGCTCCAATCGATATCAAAATTAGAACGCCAAGTGAATAACGTTCACGTGCACTCGTACATTTTACCTTTCGTAATTTTTGCATGTGCAATAAAAAAGCACTTTTGTTACAATGCACTGATTTTTTTATATAATATTTTGTTAGCAAATCCGGATCTCGCCTGTAAGCTTTTAATAACAAGTTTTTACTGACATGTAACACACATTTCCGAATAACATTGCTTCGTAAATATAACGATTTCAAAAAATCACGATTTGCGAGTCGATCGCGGTTCGTTTATTAAATTTCCAGAGCGTCGAGTCCATCGTTATCTTTTGTCCTCAATTATTGCAAAAACGTCGGTCGCCAGGCACGACCGTAAGTAAACATTTTCCCTCGCGGAGCGATCTAATTGATTCTCATAAGACACTTAACGCGCGCTCCGTTAAAAGCAGAACAAGATACCCGAAGCCGCGTCGGAGAGTGCACCAAAAGCTCGCCGAAACTTTTGCCGAAAGCTGGAAAGATGATAAGGTGGCCCGACCACCAGTAGCTTCTCTGCCGGTGTCTCTCACCCTTCCCCTCTAACTTTTTCCTTCCTCCTTCTTTGAGAAAACGACGTTACGCGCTGGGGACGCGAGCACTCCGTCCCTCCTCACGCAGGAGGAGAGAAACTGTTAAGTTTATTAGCGCGAGACCTTTGATAGGTGCAGCCAGTTAAGCTCCCCTCTCTCTCTCTCGCGGCACTCCAAGTCACGCACGAGCGCAAAGTTAAACGCGTTTGGGATAAATATAGCGTGCGGCGCTCGCGAAAAGACGAGGACCAGTTTTATTGTCCCGGCGATAGTATCGTGAATAAGTTAAGGAGATGGACTGGACCGGAAATTGATGTTTATGACGGGGAAAATTATTGAGACATCGAAAGACGAGAGTGTAGACAGGGAGTTGAAATATATATTGCCGGCTGAATGATTGATAAAAATGTAGTATTGACTTTTGATGCTTCATTGGAGATAGAAGCGAGTAATTTAATTTAATGTTATTAAAGTGCTCCCGAAAGGGTGGAAAGGTATCAAGAGCTCATAATTATCTTTTAATGAAATCGCATTACTTTATAACATTTAAGTATAGGTAGTTAATTAGTAGTTTTTTTTTGTTACACGATTAAAAAATTGATTTTTAATAAAAAAAATAAATAAAATAAAATTGGTTCTTTAATAAAAAAATAATAAGTAACATTCTTACACTTCTGTTGTTTTCAGAATAGAGCACTAAAAAAATTATGCTCAATTTTCTTTGTTGTTCGTTAAACGTGAATTTTCCCATTCTGCAATATGCACTCTCGCGTCTTGCAGCGCAGACGGTATTTCTTGGCGGCACTTTCAATAAATCACAAGTGCTTTCTCGTAATGTTGCCTCGAACTTCATTTTTAGATTCATAAATTTTTACTACATCATCCGAACCAGGCTGATAGCGTCATTGCGGGTGAGAAATTTGTGCGCGATAATTTACAAGCTCCCTTTTGCAACCCAGTTTTTCGCAAGGAAAATTTTAAATTAATAATAGTAAATGTAGACGCATGATTTATGTTTCATGCCTACCTAAATTAAAAATTTAGATATTTTTGCTTTAAACTTTTAATGACTCCGTTAATTGAGTAAAAGATTTAATTTTGGTCTTATTTTCTTCGCAAAGTCATTTTCTAAAAACTTTTGGATTAAAAATTTCTTTCAAAGAGCGAAAAAAGAAATCGTACCTTATACATTCGAAAACCTCGTTAAAAGTTAAAGCTTATGAGTTAATCGAGCGATGGAAGAGCAAACATTAAGCTGCACTTATATTTTACTTATATTGCTGTGAATAATTAAATTGATCTGCTTTGAAAATAGCGACCCATAAAGCGAAAAAAATTCTGTGAATTATGCACTAATTAAATAAGTAATTACACGTACAACAACAAGTAGTAAAACGAACAAGGAAATTAAGCTACATGAAATATGCATTAGAGCCGGGAGGGAGATAATGGGGCTACTAGAAAAAGAAATATTGAAAAACATTCGAAAAAAGCACTCGGTGCAAAAGGCTGCTTTCGCTAAAGTAATTCCACTGCAACATTAGGACGATTAAGGGAATTCAAAGTTGCGTACCCTTCCTGAACGCTAGTTTGCGACTTAAATTTTTTATTATCCCAACAAGAAAATTGTTGCGCGTAAATTGACGTTTCGTGAATTGGAAGAAAAATTGACTTTCCCGTTAGTTATCAGATTATCTTTATCGATCCCTTTTTTGTTTTTTATATAACGTATTGCGCGTATTTTACAAACGTCCTATCAAATACTTTTTGTAAAAACAGAAAGTGGAAATGACTGCGAGCTAAAAGCTCTTTGTAAATAAATGGGAGTTTAGTATATACTTCGTTTAAAACAAACACGTTTATTGGTACTTCATCCGTTGCAATACGCGTTTAATACCCAGATACTTCCTCAAGCTTCATAAACATTACGAGGCCTTTTTCCAAGTACCAAAGTACAAACCCTATTTCATCTGCTAATCTTGAAGTCTATTAGTCCTTCAGAAAATGCTGAAAACTTTCTTTTTCACGTTGCGTTCTGTCTTATTAAGTATATTGAACCAAGTTATGGTAGAAATTTCTAATAAGGTTGATTTTCTCAAATCCTCTGTTTCAAAATATCTAATTATAAATATAGTAAAGTTTTTATTATAAAATAATTTTATATTTTATATTTATTTGAAGGTAAAAAGTTATTGAGTGCTTGACTTGAAATTGAAAACTAAATTTTTATTTTCGTAAAATAAGCTTCTTAAACTTGTCAATCATAATAAAGCAAATGTATCAAAAATAAACTGCTAGCATTTTGACATACGCGAGGTTTAACTTAGTTTATTATAAAACGCTTCATATTTTACTGGCCAGTCACTTAGCTTTACATTACTTTCAATAAAAGCTAAAATATACGATATCAGAGCGTGCAGTAAGAGAACCCACAAACTTTTTTTATTGAACGATCGCACAAAACTTGGTTCAGATGTAAAAATTTCAATTTCTACCAGTCCAAGTGGAAGGTACAGACGTCAATCGCGAATAAAATAGAATCACCGAAATGCTAATGTAAAATTAAAATCATGAAAGCTAACAATCGAGATAAGACCTGAAAGGATATCATCTGTTCTCCACCCTCGTTTTTACAGTCCCATAGAGAATCTCGTTATGCGCTAATAAACGCCGGCAATGTGCTCGACGCTTAAAAAAACGAGCGACAGAGAAAGGAAGGCCAATGTTTTTGATCGCCACCTCTTTATTGCCGCCTGCGGAAACATCGTGCTCCGATTTCCTCCGATAGCTCATCGAGTTCTTCTGCGCGGATTTTTCTTAGATTTTTCGCCTGTAGATGCGTAAAGTCTAAATAAGATACCGGAGGAGGGTCGATTTACGGGGGAGTAATTAAAGTTTGATGACATTTTTTACGGCGCCGCCGGAGATAATCGCCTGGAAGCTCGGTCTACTTTATTCGCTCGTGTCAGTGGGTCATTTGAATGGCCGGCATTCAAGTTTATTGTTTTCCTTGGCTTTAGAGATGAATACTTATGATGTATTAAAGGAATAAAGTCGTTTTAGTTTGAGACAAGGTTTAATTAATTTACCGCTGATGAAAGTTGTAAGGTGTACGCTTAATGCGTGCACTCGGCGCGGCTCGAGCGAAAGACGTCGCGTAATATAGTGCGAAAAGTAGGGGCGGCGTTTTAGAAAAATGAAATTCGTAAACTATTCCTTTTTATGGGGGTTTTATCGCTCCTTCTTAGTTCGCGAGGGATTCAAACGCTAACTCAAAATGGCTGTAAAAAATTGCTCAATATTCTGCGTGCGTATTAGAAACAAGGATTTAATAAGAGCCCAGAGAGTTTTACCGGAGTACGCTTAGGCGTCAGAAAATTTTCAGCGAATGAAATTGCCGACTGCACGGTCAAATTGAATTATCGAAATTATAGTTTATTAAACTCTCCGTGGAGGGTTTCGTGCAATTTTTTTTTTTAAATTACTATGACGACAAGTTTTTGAGGAATTGCGGAAAGTTTAGTGGTTGTTTGGAATTTTATAAAATGAAGGTGATGAAAGAGTGCGATTTATCTCTTGAAAGACACAGCAATTACATCCCGAAAAGAGAGAGGAGTAAACGAGAAGATTAAACTTTCTTTATAACATTTTTTTATTGGTTTCTTTGCTAATGGTTTTGCAGTTAGTTAAATTGAGATCGAAATAAAATTACACTCCACGCAGTAACTAATTAAAAATCTTGTTAACATATTCTGCGTTTGGAATTTAAATTATCGAAGAAAAATAAAGAAAACAATCAAACAAAAGACCATCAAGTGTGATCATCGAAATTCAGTAATCCACGCTTCGTGAAATCGTAATTTTAGCCAAAACTATACCCCCAAAGGCATATTTCTCGCAAAATCTCCTTCTCAGATTTCCTCTAATAAGTAGATGGCTTTCGGCAGCCTCGATCCCCCCATCTGCACACCGCGAGCTCGAAACTCGAGACAGCCCAAGGCGCAGTAGACGAGCCTCAAGACTGGTCAGACGTCACTTCTGCATGGGAATAAATCAGCGGGTAAAAGAGACATCCATTTTTAGCGGGCATTTTTCCGGGCCTCGACGCGACCGCCGCGAGTCTCTCGGGAGCTGTTTTATCCGCTCTGTCATTCTTCGAGAGAGAGAGAGAGAGAGAGAGAGAGAGAGAGCAAAAAACGATAACGGGGAGGAAGGAGGAGCTCTCCCCGGAGAAAAAAGCCAGTCGGGATATATCTTCCACGCTTGCCTTTTTTGCGGCAGGAGGAGGAGCGAGATCGAGGGATGTGTTGTGCGTATACAGAAGCCTTGCAATTCCACGCAGCTTCTTTGGGAGGGTGAGAGTGGATTCCGCAAGAGATTTTGAGGAGCTACTGATTTCACACAATCCTCGTGAAGCGTTGGAATATCGGTGCTCCGAACGAGTTTCCGTGCGGGGCTCGCGTTTGCTTCGAATGAAGGCTTCTTAGCTTTCATCTCCGTTGAAGTTTTATACTCAAGGAGGTGCATTTCCCTGGGCAGTTTCGTTTATATTTTTCGAGCGGCTGAGCTGCGTTTAAAGTGTTATTGTTAATTAAAAATGGTCCTCGTGTTATTGGAATAAATTGAGAAAAGCTATTAGGGATAATAAGGCAAAGAAAATTAAATGAAGCTGTTTTGAGCAACTTTAATATGAAAATAAGAAACTTTTATATTTTTGAGGTGTAAGTTTCTATTCCGAGTTCTATTGTATTGAATTTCTTAGAAATTGCATTCCAAGTGAAAATTCCGATGTTGATACAAGTCATGAATTTACCATACCAGATTAAACGAATGTCTTGAAATTCCGCATTTGTTCCCTCATGTCGCCTAAGGTATTTTCTCTTTGTTTTGTACAATTTAACCAAGCAGCGATGCAACTTTTCTCCTTTACTTCTATCAAAAGGAATTAAAAATTAAAAAAAAAAAAAAAAAAAAATGAACATGATTTTAAAAGCTCAGTTGCTTTAAAAAGTATAACTCGACAGAATGGTAATTCGGAAGATTAATGTATACTATAACTGATATTTGACCTTTAAGGTCAAGACCGCGTCATTCTTAATACTTCAAACGAAAAAGAGCAACCATGATCGATTACTGCCCGCAAAAAGAAACTTAAAAAACCGACTAGCCGGGCCTCGATTCCCCATTAAAATTCTCCAATCCAGACCCCCATCTGTCCGTCAAACGAACCAAAAAACTCTCGTGAGAAAAGATTTAGGCTACGTAAACATATCAAATCCGCGAAAAAACGAAAGCAGCGAAAGGATTACGCGCAGCTCCCTCCACCTCCTCTCTCTCTCTCTCCGACGGGGGCATCTCGCGGAAAATAACGATCGTACCTCGCCTCGGGGCAGTTGCTGCCGCTGCTTTTTTACGAGCGAGGACATCGACACCGAATCGTCGCTCGAATTTTTTTAAATCGACGAGATTTCGCGCTGCAGGAAGCACTTGTGCGTATCCGAAATGTGTCGACGACTCCGACGGAATTGCCGCTCCAGTTACCGTGAAACGAGGCTCGACTTTGAAAGAGAAGGATTTTTTAAGCGTTAAGGACGCGATAGAAGCTTAGAGGATGGATTTAGAGAAAGGGATTAGGGTTATTTAGCGTAAAGCCCTAAAATATATTGATTAAGCGAAGGTTATGTAGAATCCTTTTCAGTCACTTATTTCTTTTACATAAGAAATATTCTCTACTTTCAGTATATAAAAAAAATGTATACCTATTTCTTCCCAGGCTATTACTTTTAATTAAACTAAAAATCCCCTGTAAAACATGGTTTTCCGCTCGTATCGCGAGAGGCCAGCGTCGATTTCACAACTCCATTGTCGGCTATAGCCTTTCCGCTCTTTCAAGGCCAGCGGCGAAAAGCGAAACTCCCCGCGGGAGGTGATTAAATGAGATGAGTATGTGGGATCTCCGTTTCTCGGAATAGCCGAGAGGCCTGATAAAAAAGGCGAAAGATGATTCCGCGCGTTCCCTCTTTTTTTCCGGAGCGCTTATCCAGGCGCGGAAGTGCGCCTGAGCATCTGCAGTTATTCGGGGGAATCAAGCTGGAAGAAGTATGCCTGCGTAATTTGAATGAGGGCGAGTTTAAGTTGTACAGGCCGGTAATTATTATAAGAGCACGCGCGATTTGTTTTGCGCGCTTTTTGTAACGTTAATGGGGTCAGGAGTTTTTTCCCGTTCAAAGCTTCTTGATAAAGGTGGAATCAGTAATTCAGTCGTTTCCAGTAGAACTTTGATGATAAAACTTTCTTCGTAAAATCCATTGATCAATTTCATATTCGCGCTTTCTCGAGAAGTATATTAAGTTTGCTTCACTTGCATCTTATTTCATTTATTGGCAAGTAACTTTATTTATTGCCAAGAAATTGCGAACTAATTTGTGCTGAAAATATATGCATCCTATTTTATCGGAATAGAGTGTAATAAGTTAAAATTTCAGGCAGTCGAGTAAAAAATTTCTTAAAATAGAGTTAAATTATGTACACAATCTTCGAGTACTCATAAATTTTGATCGTTTGTTATCAAGATCATCAGCTTGAATTAACCCAAGCGATTCCTTTGAGGCTAAATAGCAAGAAAAAAAATTTCACCTTTCAAAT
The DNA here is from genome assembly GCA_900474385.1 of Ormyrus pomaceus. Taxonomy (NCBI): domain Eukaryota; kingdom Metazoa; phylum Arthropoda; class Insecta; order Hymenoptera; family Ormyridae; genus Ormyrus; species Ormyrus pomaceus. The sequence continues at coordinate 66,571 of UCOM01000153.1, forward strand.
AGTATACAGAACTTCCTCGGAAATGAGGTTGAGGAAAAAGGCTTTTACTTTTAACTTACTTCGGAAACGATTTAACAAAGTTTCAAAAGAAAAGCCGATATGCTAATTTATGCCGAGGAAAATATTTGTAGAATAAGAGTAATATGAAGGTGAATTTTAAGAGAAAATCGAAGAAAAGAACAAGATGCTTGCCGAGAAAGAAGTTGAGAGGGAACAAGAACAAAAAATAATAAAATTCAACCGCCGCATTTGAACCGGAAATCTCTGCCTGTCTGAATCACAAGTGACTTTTACCTAACGCAATTTATGAACGTTTTAAGGCGTTAAATTATTACTAAATTTCGGTCTTTTAAACTTTCGGTTTTCTTATTTTGCGACCTCGAGAGAAGTCTTCGGAAGCAATTTTTCCAGCTGATTGCTCAAATTCCTTTATGCACATAATATTTGATGTTAATGAAATTCAAGGTCTTGGAAGATTACTTCGGCTTATAAATATGTTATACTATGAATGCATAATCGTACGAGCATACAATGAAATTTCTAATCAAAAATGTCATTTTAAAAAGCAATCAAATCTTTCAAAAATGTTTACCCCCGACGTTTTTGACGAATAAACAGCACCGGCTAATAAAATTTCAAAAATATCGTGCGGATTGAGATAAGTAAGGCGGTGGTCGAAGTTATAGAAATCACGTTTCCGCGAACGTACACGTCTTACCACTCATGCCTTATTCTACTTGCAAAGAGACGTCAGACCTCGCGGGTCAATTGATGAATATCTCTTTCTCCGACCTAGAATAAATGTCAATTAAATAAGAGGTAATGTGTAGAAAAGTGAATAAAAAGAATGTTATTTCGAATATTTTATATTTATAAAATTAAAAAGTGTGAAAATTTTCAAATTGCTCAATCCTACCGACACTCGCGAACCCTCTGATAACTGTTGAAATGAAAAAAATTTTTTAAATAATTTACATTCGCATCGTAAATTCATTTAATAGCCTCTACCCGGCTTAAGCCGGGCTTCATCAGACTTAAATCCTCACTGCGCGTTAAAATTCAAAACAATCGTTGGATTTGCGTCAATCTGCGCTCGAGCTCAAAATCCCGTGTAACATAAAGCACTCTAAGCGAATTTAAATACCCAAGAAAAATAATGAGCTCAAGTGCCTTTTTTCCCTCTAAAAGCCTCGAGCTAAGTGTCGCGAGGAGGATCTCTTGATACAAAGGTCGACAAGAGAAAGCGCGAGAAAAAGAGGACGCGCACAGCGCACTCCGTCGCGAGAAGCCGCACTGCTAGAAATTCCTTTCATTACCTGTCGCAGCCTCGGAAATACAGAATTTTTCATCGTCAAAAAAAGCAGGCAGCGAGAACAAGCTGCGCGAAAGCCCCGAGTCGAGGACGCAAAGAGAGAGGCAGAGAGAGAGAGAGAGAGTTAGAGACCGACCGCTCTATAATTGAATTTACTAGCAGGCCGATAAATTAATTGCCGTTCCCACAGTATATCTATACTCTTTGCGAGTGAAACTGTGAGGGCTTTTTTGACATTCAGTACGATTTTTATCTCGCTTCACCCTCCCCGATACCGGCTTTCCTCCCTCGGCTCTCTCTTTTTTGTCGACCAGCATTTGCAGGCTTTTATTCCCCGGGCTAATGGATGCGTGCGCGACGTCCAATCGCGCGATTTGTCGGCCACTCGACAGGAAGCCATTGTTTTTTGCCGTCTCTCTCTCTCTCTCTCTCCCCCATTGCCTTGTTTTCTCTGCTTTGCGTTATTTGGCCGCTCGAAATTTTCGACTCCCTGCCGCTGACGGCTGACGCGTGGATTTCGAGAGCCGGACTGAGTTACTGCGTAATTTAGGTGTTTAGTGCAGGAGGGATTTAGCTGGACTTAAAAGACCCGTTACAAAAGCTTCGGTTAATTGTAACTAGTTTAAAGTTTGAATTGAAGCTTTAATTAATCAAATTCAAATATCAAGTTAAATCTAATATTGTAAAAGGATAAGTAAACGTTCATTGTACCGTAAAAATTGAATGCCCGAACTGAAAATATTCGACAACGTAATTATCAAGTAAAATGATTAAAAACTGAATTTCCATTGTTTCACAAAGGCACGAGGCGCTTGTTCTTGAGTTTGCCGTACGTTATATGAATCTGCACTAGAACTGGAGTCGTTTTCAGCTGAAGTTTTCAACTCTAAACTTTTATTTCAAAAGTTATCCCAAGAAATACTCAGAATCAAGCATAACTGAAAATTGGGCCATTTGATTTCATAGCCCAATTCCGTATACCAACTTTCCAAATGTGTCCAGAGTCACACATGTTACAGCCTGTTCGCAGGCAAGATAGTCCTTTCCCCATTGCGTTACTTTAAAATTGGCCTCATTCAAAAAAACTCCCTTTATATCCCCGCCTTCGTTCTTCCAAAAGTATACGCTTCATCGTGGATACGACGTATTTCTGAAGCCATATTTTATTGAGTTATCATTAGAAGACCTTTATCAATACCGTATATTTACTTCTTATCCGCAGAAGGGAAGATGAATGAGCGTCGAATCAAACAATTCATCGCCCGCCGATAAGAAATTCGGCGTCTTTGACGTCTGACAATTACGCGACGGAAAGTTTCTTCGCGTAACCGGACGCGTTGACAGCCGTACAGAATTGGGGAAAATTTTGCGCGAGATGACTATCTACAATTCTTCTTTCCGCAAGAACTTAAATCGATCGGACTGTGGTTGGGATATTCTGCCGGACGTTTTTATCGGACTTTAAGCGCGCACTTGTGCTTTTCTACTGGGTTCCATTTGTTACCTGACATTTATCACCAGCGCCTTCTTATTTTCTCTTCTTTCGTTCGTCGGACGTTAGGGTTATTATGATATACTCGCGGGCTTTTATTTTTGGAATCGGTCATGAAGCAATTTTACGAGCGCAAAGTAAATTCTCGAGCGACATTTCTTGCGGGTGTATTGCGGATGGGCATTAGGGGATGGGGGAAAGTTGAAAAATTAGAGAAAGAATTTTTTTCTACTTTTGCGCGGAAGTTTTACTGCCGCGGCAGCAATGAACCCGTACGACGACGTATCAATTTTATTCCGTAATAAACCGTCTTTACTGTTCCAATAACTCTGCGAGCATTTCAATCGATCATGGCTTCGCCTCTTGAGAGGTGCGGAGGAATCACTATGTGAGTTCTAAGGTGTTATTTACACTATTAGTGAACAGTGAACTTTTTCTTTTTTTAACTATAATTATGCGCACTTTAATTCAACTAAAATTAAGTTTTTTTAAAGTTACTAGAGACTGATTTCATTGAAAACAGATTTTAGATTGAAGATTGAATTACAAGTACCTTTAGCAGTACGTGTTCAAATTTAGCAGTATACGGTCTATCTGATTATCTTTTGAAATGAGGTAACCCAAACTAAATAACCTTTCAACAATACCTCAACAAACCTTAAACAGTCTATAACAAGCTTTACTTTAAACTTCCGATCCCCCCGACAGTTCATTATCAACCTATAACCTCCCTAAGAACTCCCAATAAAGCAGCCGAAGGATCGAAAAGGCAAATCTCATATTTCTCTAACATTATCAGGCGTCGAAAATAAGCAAACAAAGAGCCTCCTCCTCGAACGGTGGCTGTGGAAAAACAAAGCGAGGGCAAAGCGAAGTCGCGCGGCGCACGAAAAATCCCGCTCTCGCGCGAAGATAAGATCGAGAGCAGCGGCGCGTCTCGATATAATAAATAACTTCGGCTCGGCCGCCGGTGCCGCTTGCTTAAATCGACAAATTCGCTTTTATCTCGCGCCTTCTGTGTGTGCGTTTGTCTGCCGCGCGCCACCGTCTCGCGAGGAGTCACAAATTACTCCTCCCCGTTATCTAATCTGGATCGCGGCCCGAGCATATCGCACGTGCCTAGGCTTTTCTCTTACTCTCCTTCGCCTCTTTCGCCGCGCGCCGGCCGAGAGATCAAAGAGCGAGCTCAGCTTTTTGACGATCCGCCAATTTGGAGGGCTGATTGCGCAGCGAATTTTTTTTTTTCACGGAGGGGAAGAGCCCTATAGTCGGATACGAGGAAGACCGTCATTTTTCAATATTGCTGCTCCGGGCTGGATCTGGAGTTTTTTTTTGGGCGCCTATGGGCATCGAGAGGAAAATTATCCGTTTGTTTAGAAAATTTTATGAAGGGAAAAGGAGATGGATATGGAAATGTATTGTATCATCTATAAAATTTATGGAAGATAAATATATTTGTGGCCAAATTTTAGTATTTTTAAACGTAAAAATTTCAAGCATTTTTAATAGTATTCTAATGAAATATGGATCGCTGTCGGTTTTAATTTTTAATATCGATTTAACGGAAACCAGATTTCAGGATAAAAGTAAACGGTTTCACTATTTCGTGCTCATTTAATTAAACGTAACATTTTAATTAAGCTAGAATAAGTGAATTCGATTCACTGAAATAGAACGGCCGTAAAATTTATTTCGCAAAAGATACGTAATCTTAGAAAGGAGAGTGGAGAAAAAGAGTAAGTAGGTTTTTCGATTTAAGGAGTTCGTCAAGCCGACGAAGATTCAGATAAACATTTCTCAACTGAATGGGAATGCTGAAAATAAATAGCGTTGTTGAACGAATAATACTTTAGAGGATTCAAACATTCTAAAGATGAATGTAGGAAACCGTGCCATAAAAGTGATTTATCACAGGTACAGCAGACGAATAAAAACATACTATAAAAAATGAGATTGCGTAATAACTTATTTCTCTTTGAAAGCTGACTCCCCTTAGTCGAATTTAAAACTTTTATTTAAATTGCCTAACGGGAATTACTTACGAATTCAAACATTTTTGTCGAGAATTGATGTGATAATTGTAAATAAATTGCTTGGAATTACAAATGAGTTAATTGTTCATTTGCTCATTTCATTGAAAAATAATCCTTTTATGTACTTGTCATCTAATTAATTTTACTGATTGTATTCTCGAACCTTTCTCTTGTTAATTCTACAGCATCCACAAAATATAACGAAAGAAAAATACAGAGTATTAGGCAGGGCGATAAAGGATAATTGAGCAAGGAAAGGTTAACATTTTCATTCATAAATTACTTTGCTTGGAAAACATAATAGATATTCCATTGTTCGAACTCTTCCCCGACGGCGAAATTCTATTGACGAATTTCGACATTATTACATTCTGTAGTATTTGCAGTACGGACCGTCGAGATGCTTAATAATCTACTGCTAACTTTTAAATTTATATAGACTAGTATATATTATGATACCAGAAAATTAAAAGATTGCAATAACTTTCGCAGTGTCCAAATAATTATAAAAAGCTCATTTATAAAGCAGAAGTAGAATGCGATCAAATATGGTCAGACACATTGGAAACTTACTGCAAAAAAGTATGTAAACTCGTCAAAAAGTACATAGTAATTTTTGAAACGTGCTTCGGAATTAATTTCGAAAATCATTTCATAACTCTGCTTTCATTTTCCTGTCAGTCAAAAAAGTCAAAGCGTCGAAAAAGGTCGCGCCCCAACTTCGTAAAAAAGGTCCGGCCGAAAATAGTCCGGAGGCACATAAAGCTAAAATACACCGCATAAAGCGGCAAAGTGCGAATAAGATGCGAATAAAACTGATCCCCTTTTTTTGCGGGACGTTTTTATCACAATGCGGAGGATCCGTCCGAAGCATCGTTGCGATACGAGCTTGTTATTACGTGGAATCGCGTGTCAGGATTACAAAGGTGTTCGCGCGAGTTTCTGCGCTTCGCGAACTACGTTAATCTTGCAATTTGAACTTGGTAAGTCATTTGCAGTTAAACGCGAGCTGCGAACAATACTCGACGATTAATTTTGGAAATGGACAGCGAAAACGTAAGCAAAATTGTACGAGGCCAATTTGCTTGCCTCCCGTATAAAATCTAGCAGTTAAATTAGTCCCGAGCGTGAGTCTGTTAAATTATGTGTTGTGCGTAATTTAAAAGTGTACCGTTAAAATGACAATTGCTTGTTAAACGAAATAATCATTTATCGTAAAGTAACGTAAAATATTGTTCTTTTTCAGTTTTATTTTTTTCGTGATATTTATTGCACTTGTGGAATCGTTATTAACAATTTTATTACTGCTCAAAGCGTAATTTTTATATAATGTCAAACATTTACATAATTTCCTGTTTGAAATATTGGCGATTATGCATAATTAATTTTACGTTTCACGTCACGAATAATTGTTTCGAATTTATAATCACGCAAATAAACGTAGTTTGATTGACATATAAATTGACATATAAATCACCAACGAGTTTATATAATAAAGAAATTAATAACCTACTGTAGCTGAAAAAAAAGTACACAACTTTAAAATCTTAATGAAAACATAAAGCTTACTACTTAGCTTGGCCAGCACCGCCTTAATTAAACTCCGACCAAGTAACCAATAAAAAAAGCTGCGTCGGTCCTCCGCTTAATGAAAACACGTGTAGCTTGCAGCGAGCTCCGAGGATGCAAATTCCCCGTGTGAAGTCACGAATCGGAATTAACGAGCTGGTCCGATAAAGACAAATTGTTCTCAAAGGGCTTCGTTTACACAAAGCAGCCGTTTTACAAAGCTTCTGTTCGAAATCGATTTTCGAAAACCGGAGCTTTTTTTTCGGCAGCTTTGAACATTGGCTCCATCGGTTGCATGAAAGGACAATGATTTACGACAGTTGCGAGAGGTTGGAGCTCCAAATTCGCACCTGCCATTGTTCTCTGCACTATGTTTTGAGTGGATATATTTTGCAGCCGACTGGGACAATTCGATCATTGGACTATTCGAAATTTTAACAGGCTACCTACATTGGGAAATTTTCGAATTTCGAATATTCTATTCATATGAAAAATAAAAACTTATTCGATAGCTTTTTTACTTCAATAGAATATATTGTGTTTGGAGCATGAATCTATTGAATAAACTGTCATTTTTTAAACCGCCATATTTGACCACATGAAGTTTATGAATTCGGTAAGAAAAATACAATTCGTAAGTAAGCATTGGAGATAAACTAGAATTAATAAGATCAGACCTGAAATACGTTCCAATTAGAAAATTGTTTAAGGGTTCTATCAAACATCTTTACGGAAGTAATTACGAAATTCGTTTCCTCGAACTGTTTAATTACGTTGTCACGTTCTTAGAGTTCACCCTAGCAACTGTATAACCTCCGTAAAGCAGTTGTTTCTGAAATTTCGAATTCTTGCCACACTAAGTGCCTAAAGTTTTAGTCAATAGGGATAAAAATGAGCAGCGCTTTAACTTTCCCACGCATAAAAAAGTTGTTTTACGAACTTCTAACTTGCTCAAAAGCGTTTATTAATTCCAAAATGAAGCTTAAATGCAAAAGTTTAAATCGTAAAGTGCGAAAATAATCTTTTCGGAGTTTGTCCGCAAGATATTACTTTAAAGGGTTTTGAAAGTAAAAAGAAATTTTTAAGTGCACTGCTTTTGTTCGATGGGCGAGAAAATTATTTTCGCTCAACAGTTATCTGCTTTCATTTTGTAGTATACAATCGTTGACGTTATGCGCAAAAGCAAATATTCGATCTGAAAGGGGATTTTGAAAACTTTTTTTCTACCGTACCGGTTGCTCCATTCAGAATTATTTGTGATCAGTGACCCCAATACACGATATCAGTGACCGCGTGATCCTCTGAGCAAAAGCGCTCTCCGTAAGCTCCGTTGCAGGATACTTTGTGAAGGCTTCTGACATTTATACTTCAAAGGTGCTTTTATTCGAAGAATAAGGATTTTCATGAAAAAGATCTTCCTTTATACTTTGGATATACCGTACGGATTATAAATACTGTGAATCTTCAAAAATAATAAATATGACAATATAAATTGTCCAGTAGTAATTCAGTTATCAATTAAATAATTGATCCTTAGATAAATTAGCGTGTAAATGATTCATGGTCTGTCAATCGGAGTGCTAATTTACTTATCAAAATTCCCGCTCAATAACCCCGTACGTATAGTCACCGTGCAAGAAACAAACCCGCGACAATTCTTACTACTTTCAAGCTAAGCAGCAACTAAAATAAGCCAGCGTCTTCCAGCGCCGCGTAAAAACTTGGCATCGCCAGGAAGCCGGCGGTGCATAAAATGCAATCATCGCCGGCTCGCAATCGCCGCCGCGTGAGCGTGTACTTCCGCGGGGGTGGCAAACAGTCATAAATTGCCGCGCAAACGCGAGCCGAACACTTTCGCCACGCGGAAATTGGATTTTACGCGCAGCCGTGGCTGCTGCGGCGCGCCGGTTAACCTCTCGCGGACGACGTGGAAAAAGAAAAGAGGCCGCGGCGGCGCGCGAAGGAGAGATAAAAAGCCCGCGGCCCGGGAGAGCGACGTTTACGATAGACGCCTTGCGCAACGAAAATAAATATATCGCGCTCGAAAGAGAGCGGATTTTTGGGGAGCGCGGCCCCGCGGCCCCTCTGTTTGCTTGGATTGCGAGCGGCGGCGCGGCTTCTTTTCACGCCCGCGCGCGATATAGGCCTTGATTTTACGGCGCTGTAAAGCCACGCGCGCGCCGTTGCTCCGTTTGTTTTCTCGGGGGTTTCGGCTGGGAGCTGGTTGCTGCATCCGTCTGTATACTCGTGTGAATTGAATGCGCTCAGGTATTTGGAGTTGTTTGATTAAGATACTTACCGACGTAGGGAGGAATATTAAGTGCAGCGATATCTCCGCGATGAAATAGAAGATGTTTGAATAGAATTAATTTTAATTTTTTATCTTACAAAGTGTAAGTAACTGGAGTGCAGTCTCAGTATAAAAACGTTTGAGCAGTTTTAATCTAATTTATAATAAAAGCTTCTTATTATGATTGAACTACTTGCAATCGACGGATTTTAGTTGAGAAAGTGTATTTTTTTTTATAAAAATTAGTTTGCAAACAGTTAGTTTATATCAGCCAGTTATAAACGTCCAAGCAAGCGTTTTAAAACAAAAAGAACAATCGTCCGCGAAAGTTATCGACACGTACATCTTGAGACCGTACATCCAGCGGTCCATTAAAGCTCCTCACTCGAAGCACACCTGCCGAGCGAAGAAAAACCGAGAAAAGAATAAAGAAGAAAGCCGCGGCCGTCGCCGCGCACTGCGTCGTCTCGATCCTTAATCTTCCGGACGACTCGTCCGCGTCGTATCGTAAATTGCACCTGTTCACTCGCGGACGAGCTCGCGGATAAGTCGGCAACAACTGCGCCGCGAGCGAGCGATAATTAACGCGCGCTGCGAGAATCATTTTCGAAATTGGTCAAACTCCGCGGAAGGTATTTACGGCCTCGGCGAGCTGCTGCGGATAGAGCAGTTCGCATCATCCAATCGTGTAATCAAGTTTTGCATCGACGAGGCAGAGCCGCGACGTTTAATTGGCTTCGCGCCTTCTCTTCGGCATCGAACGCGCCGCTCGCAGCTGAATTCAACGAACTGTCGACGAGTGGTGTTAGTTTTTGAGAGAGGAAGGCGCGATCTCGTTCGATTGGACGACTGGTTTTAAGACCGGTAATGAATCTCGCCAGGATTTCGCGAGAAGAATTTATTGGCTTGCGGTATTTAACGACGGGCATTGTAAATCAATGGCATCTCGCGGTTTCGGAATTTAAGTGTCGCGCTTCGTTTGGAATTAGATAAGAGGGAAGATAAATTTTGAAGCCTCGCGAGTATCAGTCGAAGGCTGATTTTACAAGTATCAGATTTTTATTTTACACGTGACTGAATGATGATATTATATTATTTTAACGAGTGAAAGTAAAATTTATTCTTTTCATTTATGCACGAGTTATTTCAACTTTTATTTGCATTTATGAACATATTTATTTGAATCAATTATTTTATCAATATAGAGTATAGAACGAATTTATAAAGATTAATTGCACCAGCATTGTGCGATTTAAATAATAAATTTAAAATTTGTTGATAGATTAATTACAGCGACAGATATGTAATCCTTAAAAAATTGTTTATTTTAACGTACTTAAATAACACTTCAAGGAATTATTAATCATCATAAGTTATATTCTATATTAAATGTTTATTCATTTTAAGCAACTTTAAAACATTTAAACTCAAGAAAAACGACGACGTAAAAATTTTCAATTTCCCACAAACTTTATATCAAGTGGCTTTGTTTATAACTACTTCACAAAGAAACTTCTCTACTAATTTTATAATTATCCCATCCATCACGCAAACAAAGTTCATGCCTTCGCTCTCCAGTCGAAATTCTCTTTGCTTATACTTTCATGTGAATTAATTAATCCCTGAAAGATCGCTTTAGCTCGCTTCGAAAAAGGCAATCAATGCACCGCAGTATAATTAAAGCCCATAAACCGGCCCAATTATCAAACAATTTGTGCCTTTTGTACAGGAAAAAAAGAGAAGCACTGCTTTGCGCAATCGAAACGTCCCCGGTAAATCCCCGTTGCCCTCGCCGGATGCTCATTCATTTACTCGTACTACGTCCTCGCGACGAAGACTCGTCAAAAGCCTGGGACGATTTGAGCGCTGGAAAAAAGGAAAATTTAATAGGAAATTTAATTACGCTAAGGAATGCAATTATCTTGGCGTGTGTGTCTCGCCGGCGGTGGCCGATATATCGGGTTAGTAAAAAGGGCGCACTACAAAGGAGGGGAAATAAAAGGATTGATGACAAGGACGAGAGGAGGCGTGGTTACGGGGGCAAATTGATTGTATTGCGATTGAGGAATTTTTAATTATTGGCCTGGGAGTTGGATTGTATGCTTAAAAATGAATTAAACTTAAATTAATAATGAATTAAATTTTTAACGGTGAATACCTAATTTTTTCAATTTCTAAAACTGTTGAACCGTCTTATCTTTTTGAAGGGTAAAATAATTTTTTGAAATTAAATCTTCTTTTCGACGCCCAATCACACCGTGCATTTAACCTCAACTTTATGAATGCAACCAATAATTTATTCTCCGGCAACTTTCCCCATTCAAGTCGCACGCAGCTATAATTAAAAAACCGAATTACAATTTCACCTGAAAGGTGCGAATCAGCGTAAAATTTCCGGCTTCGCATCAAAAAGCCGTATAGTCAGGGTCGAATCAAATATAATCCCTCGGCTGCATTCAGTAGGCGCCGTACGGCGGGATCTCAATGCTTCGGACACTCGATTCGCGTTAACTGGATTACAATTCCTGACGTCCGCGCTCGTGAACCCGTGCCGGCTGCAAGCAGCTATTATACGTTTGCTGCGCGCATCCCCGGATAAGAAGGACGAATGCGCATGCCTACTGGATGCTGTCGGATGTGAATTTTTTCTTAAGCAAACCATGCTGTGGATTCTTGGAATTTCGAAAGAGGCCTGCTTGAGTGTGGATGTAGGGTAGTTTGCGAAGAAAGTGGAAATCATCGTTTTAGAGGGAGGATTGACACTTTGTGTTTAATTAAGAGTTATTATTTGAATTTTAACGATTTAGCAACTTTTTTCGTATATTTTTTTTATGATTTAACTGCAAATTCTCTTCTAGTTTAATTGATTGATTGTTTTTATCAATTTTTTTTTTTACAAAATTTCGTTAAATTTTTAATTGAATAAAGTAATGTTCTTCATTAGGAAGAACATACAGTTTACATGCAAATATCTAATGAATAAACATTAATAGTTGGAACAGACCTAAATGTGTTGGGATAAACTCAATTAATTGTTCTGATATTACTTTCCTGAAAATCCAGCCCTAAATAATACTGTATTAATTAGATATACGCACTAATACATTTGAACTTTCAATTTGCATCAGACGTTTCTAACTTATTATATTATTCTATTTCAAAATAGTAAATAAAACATAATTATAACTTAATATGCGTATTAAGTGTTTGCATAAAATATAAAACAAATACAATAAACACACTTCATTTTTAAGAAATTATCAGTTAGAGAACAGTTCACATCTACAGATGCCGTTCCTCTTCAATAATGTTCTCAGATTATTGTACAAGAGCAATATCCTGTGTAATACCCGTCCATGTAATTAATATTCTGTATATGTTATTAAGTACACAATCACAACCACAATCAGCTCTAAGATTAGAAAGCATTCTAATAGCGATTTGACTTTTAATGAAATACAGATATGAGTAAATTTGTTTAACGAATCAAAATTAATTGTCGCAAATGTGACTTATTTCGTTAGCATGTTTAAAATATTCCTATTTGAATACAGAATATGGAAGGATCTGCAGCACCAGAGTGCATAATTATTGGATTGATATTCGATAGGAAAAGGTATTATGTCTTATAGATAAACCGCAAATAATGGTTCTATTTTCAAAACGATAGTTTCGAACAAAGTATGAGCTTGAATACCTTGCAAAGTTTACTCGGATCACAAATAACTTCATTTGATGATTTAATCAACAATATGTCATGTTTTGCGATTTATGTTATCCCAAAAGCAATTCAAGTTGAGCTATGGCTAGATGCTCAAAGTCTTAAAAGTTAGAAGTAGGAAATATGAACCGTTTCACAACAAAAACAAGTATTTCTCATTCGATATAAAATACGTACATTTCTTACAGCTGAAATAGAAAATATCAAAATTAAAGAGCGTGGAAAAAGCGTGGAAACATTTTTAATAATTTTTTTTTTTTTTTTTATCACAAGGATATCTATATTTATCAACGATATTTGAAATTGCTAAAATAAAATGAGACAGAGGTGAAACTTGAATAAAAAAACACAACAGCACAAAAGCTTTGCACTGTTTTCTTTTATTTAATGCTAGGATTCGAACGAAATTGAATAGTTAAAATATTATATTGCGTAAGCTTTTCCCGTGAAATGGAAAATTTTATTATTGTAATAATAGTGTATAAAATTTTATTTACTGTATCAGTAAATTATTACATCGTGTGTCAAAACGTTAAAATGCATCGTAAGTCAATTGTATAATTTCGTCATTGCCAAAGTTTAATTATGAAAGTTTAACACTGGTTGTTTTAATTATTAACTAATCCTCCTAGAGGTTCCAGTTGATTATCTTACTCACTAAAATTTGTTGAAGAAGCTTGCATTATTCTGATAAAGAAGAATTAAAAGCCTTATCTAAATTAAAAGAGTGCACTTTGAGAAGCTGAAACGACTTTAATTTCGTCTTGATTATTAGGACAACTAATCTTATTTAGCTGTGAAACTCAAGCGGCAAGCTCCTCTTTAAAAGGAAAGAAAATTGGGCAGCGCTGCGTAGTGTAAGGATAAAGTGCGTAAAATTCCTCGCTAATGTTCCTTTTCATTACAGGAGAATTATTAGCTGCAATTAAGTAAACTTCAAATATTCACTTCATTGCTTTTTAACTTTATGAAATTTAATAGTCCTTTCTCGACGATAAATTCAGAAATGCAATTTTTTATCAAAAGTATTAATGTTACACAATTTTGTACAAATCAATACAAACGTCTATTTGAAATTTCTGAATTTCTAACCCGTATTGCATATCTCTATTCAATTCGAATCTTGATATTGAATTTTATGATTGGTTGGACTGGTCGAGACCTTCCTTAAATTCCTTTCATCTTACATTCAGATCAGAATCAATATCTAGGCATCGTTCCCTTTCACGAATTGCAAAACAATCTCTCGGCTGAAAATCTCTAAAAATTCTTCAACATTTTAATTATTTCATTAACGCACAATCGACATCAAAGAAAGACAATCATCATAAATCACTCAACGAACTATCAAGAATCAAAGCAAACGTTTAACGGACCCCATAAAGTTTTACGGCCAGAACCAGCGGAGCGACTAGCAGCGCCATCAGTTTAAAAGTATTTTAATAATGCTCACTTAGCCCGAAATTGGGCTCGAACGCGCAGCGTCCATTTATTTGCCGGTTGACTCGTCCTACGGACTCAGCAAGCTGCAGGCGAACCATTAGAGGGAAACGGCAAAATTAGCTCCGGCACGCGAACCGTATAAAGCCCGCTATGTACGTCCCGCTGAGTTTGATTCTGGGCGACGGAATGCCACCCTTTTTGTATGCAGAAAAGCTCAGCCGCGAGGAAGAAAACTGGCGTTTTTATCGTTCTTTAATATATAGAAGAGACGGCTTTATAGCTTTGTCTACCTGCTTAAAAAGAGTTTTTTTTTTATTTTCGGCTGGTTTGATGTGCGCGGTTGTTTGGATTTTATTCTTTTTTAGATGTTTTTTTTCTTCCCTGAGAGCTAAAATTTTTAGGACTGACGTGATTTTATTTTTAAAAATAAAGTTTATATGACCATGAAAAAATAAAGAAATTTGAAAAAATTAATAAACTAACAAAATACCGTTTTGGGGTAAAGTTTTTCAAAATAAAATAGGCTAACAAATAAAATTCTATGCCAATTAAAAACAAATATTATAAATTGTATGTTAAAAAAGGTCTGCATTATTTAATATTAGAACTAGATTTCAAATAAAATGCTATTAAATTAACTTATGAAAAACTTTTAATTATAACTTAACTCGCATTATTTGTTAATTTATTATAATTGTTGACACTCGAAAAATAGTCACTTAAAAAAAAGTCAAAAGTCGAACCTTCACCCCTTCAAATCGCATCTAATAAATCCGGCAACCCGAACCAAAAAGCACTCAACTTTATGAAAGTTCGCACTTCGCGTCGAGATTCTTCCATCCTTTCCCGGCAAAAAATCTAATTACTCGGAGGTGATAACTCAGAAGTTCCAGAACAACGGGCTCCCGCACCTTCGTCATTAGCTCGCCGGCAGCTTCCCTCGCACGATTCACGAGCGGCGCATCCACGCGCCTCTCTCTCTCTCTCTCGGACGCGATAAGTAACGAGGGGCAATTTGTACGAGTGTCACGCGACCCGAGCAGTGCCGACGCGCAAGCGATTTCCCCCGTAATCGAGCGATTTATCCGCGCATCGACCTGATTATGAAGCGAAGGGTATGTGCCCCCGCGGTATCACTCGTTATATATATACGTCGCGCTCGCGCGAGTCCTCGACCGGAACGGAAATAGGCGCGCTAAGACGCGCCCACGGCGTGGAACTTTTGTTTACGGCTACGTCGCGCGGAACACTTTGATCGTTATTTCGTTGACTAACAAGGAAAGTTTGTCGCGCCGCCGGGTCGTTAAAAGTGCAGCTCGCCGGGAGGAGTTCGCAGTTGAGGACGCCGGCTCCATAATCAGCGGTAATTTCACCTTGGACAGCCCCCGAGAATTTGATTAATTTATTTTTCTGCGAGCGACGAGTGCGCGCTTAGCGACGGCTTTTCGAGCTCGAGACGATGACTGATGAGGCTTTAAAGCTGGTTTAAAGGACTCGAAAAGAGCAGGGCGTATTTGAATCAATGAAGTTTGGGTTAAGGGCTAACCTCGTGATTTATGATGAAATTTGTGTTAAACAGGTATTTGGTAATACTTCGTTATAAAAAGGATTTTTAATCTAATTTTTTGCTAAGGTGGTAAGAGATTTTATTGAAGAAAGTAAAACTTTTTTAGCAAAAATCAGAATTTTGTTTATAGCGAACAAAAATGTCGGTGCTAATTATATGCATAAAGAGTCAAGTCACACGAAGGTATAATTGATGTGTTAATAAATTGACAAGTTTAACGCGAGCTCGAGCCTTGATTTATGACGTTGAAAACAAAAGTTTTTATGAAATATGAAGCGGCCCAACTTTTTGCATATTTATTTTTAGAAAATTAAATCTTTTACTATACTTTATCAAAAGTTTGTCGTTCTTGAGCGTAAAAAATGAAAAAGTTTTATTACATCGGCATTCGAGCGAAAACTAGTTTAAAATATTGATTGGAAAATCTACTTTTACGCAAACTGGATATCTCAGATCTAAAGTATTAGAGTTTTACGTATTCAAGCGATATACCTAAATTTACATACATTCCAAAGATTTGAATAGATCGATTTCTGACCGCGCGCCATCCATTCAGTAATCATAATATATAATCGTACATCAAAGGGTATCTCGGGACCCTTTGATGGATGCTTGTAAATTCTATTAACTGCGGATTGGATTCAAAGAACCTCTTTAATAACTGGAATACCTTTGTACATTGCAAAGTGTATTTTCATTGGCTTTTACTCTTTTATCTTTTCTTCGTTGACTGTTTTGAATTCTTAACTTTTTGCTAAAATCTTTTTCTCGATGAGATGTATAAGCTTATGCAAACACTTCAAGGAAGCAATGCTTATTCATCTCTATTTAGACATTTCTATCTAAAAAAATGCTCTTTTGGATGATGATAAAGAGGATTAGTGTCGTTCTGAGAAGAGGATTTTAGTACATAACCCGCTTATATCTTTGCGGTAAGTTCAGAAAACGCAAGAGAGTAACTGAAAACGTAATGAGACTTGTGGTTTTTTCAAACGTTCGTATACGCACACGGCTGCTTTGATAATTTTTTCATACGATGTAGCCTTTATAAATAATTCAGCCGTTTATTAATTCCTTTTCAGAATTCAAATCGTTATAAAATAAATAAATAAACACATCGCACCGTAAATCTCAGTTAATGAATTTCACAAAATCCGAATTGACATTTTCTCAAAAAAAAAAAAAAAAAAAAAAAAAAAGACCGAATAAAAACTCCCGCGGTAAAAATCGTCAAAGCGCAACGTCAATACTCACCGCTGCTGTCGTATTTTATGCCGAAGAGTTCGTCGAAGCAGGGCAGGACGGCGACGCTGCCGGCCTGAGTCCTCGGCCAGCACAGCAGAGTGTCACTGATCGGAGCACAGCTTGGTCCGGCGAAGGATCCCTCGCCGTCGGGTAGATCCGGGCAGATCACCGAGTCCGGCAGCATCGAGTCGATCGTCGTCGTCTTCGTAATGTTCGTCATGGTTAATACTGTATTTATCTCTGCTCTTTTATCACACCAACTGCCCACTAATAGCGTAACACTGAATCGTTCATCGATCTATATATTGTTTACCGTATATTCGTGCACCAACTCGCGCGATCAACACTTCGACCGGATCATCGGGGAGCTTTCAAGCTCAAAAGCGAGTATTCTTCGGTACTCGCCGGTCGAAATCTCCCGTGAGCCCGTCGTCGTCGCGGCGTCGGGCGTTTTCTCAGCAACTCTTTTTTCTCATTACGAAGATTCGCGTATATCGATTGCACTGATTTCCATAGAAATGGCGCCGGCAGATCGCTGCTACTTACGGTCCCTCGGCCTGCAGCGCGACGGGAGGGGCGGCCTTTAATTCAGCTGGAACAAAAATTACGGGTATTCTTATACATTCACGGCCGTTGGTTCTCATCGTGGATTTTGAGTAAAAGTTTCTGGGCGCGTTCCAAGGGGGGATAGTGCGATTTTAGCGCGCGGCTCGGGCGTTTAATTTGGAAATTTATCTAACGGCGTAAAGAGCCGTTTGCATTCGTTTAAGAATAGCGGTTGGAGGGATGCTTTACGTTCAGAGTTTCGTAAAAGGAGGGAAATCCTCGACTTTATTCAAAAGAGTTCCGAATAAAAATATCGCTTTAATGCCGCTCTAAAAAAACTGCAGTGTTAATGAAAGATTTAAACAATTGAACTGTTTTCACAGAGACTTTTAAAGTTGAATAGCTTCTTGGATCTTTTATTAGTTTTTTAAAGTGCTTTTAATTAGTTTGTGTTTGAAAAAATAAAAAAAATAAAATATTTCAAAAGAAGGAAGCGACAGGTTTCCGCGTATTTGAGGGGATTGATTCCCCTTCTGGAACGTAGAAACCACCTGTGCAAGGCACAACTGTAGCGTATCTACAAGGATATTGACAAGCTTATTATTTCATACAAGCTTACGGGAACATGTTAAAAAGAAAATTGAAAAAAGTTTCCTTACGAGGCAGCTAAACATTTTTACTTTAACGTAAGAATGATTGGGACTAAAACTTATACAAGTACGATTTGATATTGATTATGCTGGAATTTATATTCGAGAGTTTTAGCAACTTTGAACGATTTTTAATATACAAACTTGTTTTAGATAAACGTTAATTTTTACTTTTATCGAGAAACAATCATATTTTTGTACAACTTTATCCTGTTGACCAAAGACCCCGGCAAATTAATAATTATGCTGCTTATAACAGTTTAGCTGTCCAAGGAGAAAAAAGTAAACACAAACAATTATACTAAACCGACGGTTTGGTCAATTCAAAATTCAGTTAAGACCTACCAGTTTATCCTATATTGTACTTATTTAATTTTATACGCAAAATTTAATGCGACAAAATTAAATTTCTCCGATATACTTTAGAAAACATTTTTTTCTTATTTATAAATGTTTAATAAAAAGCTTTCTCAGAAGTTTTTTGTACATATTCACTTTATGCTCAAACCGCACAATCTTTCCCGTAAAGGATTTTATTAAAAATTTTCCTCAAGCTTAAACAACGAAGAAAAAATTTTAATCATAATTAAATAACTAAAGCAAAACTTAATTTCAGTCATGATATATCTGAAAAATCAACGTAATTAAATCTACTTAATTAATGAAAATCACCAAACTTTAATTCACAATACTTTCAAAACATTTCACCCGTCAAAAGCTCGCCCTCATTATCGCCAGAAAATACTACCTCCAATTATCCCAAAACCTCTTCCAGGAAATAACTCAGCACCTCTCATTTCCTCCAAAATCCCTGGAACTAATAAAACTTTCCTCAAATTCCTCGGAACGCAGTCAAACCCCATGGCAATAAACCTCCCTTCCCGCCCCCCCCCCCTTCAAAACAATCGCATGCATAAAAAACGAATTGAAAACGCACCTCGAGCTGCGGGAGAACAAATCCAGCCGAAATTCGGTCCTTCGGACGTATACATCCACACGGCACTGAACTCGCGCGCGGGTCTCTCTCTCTCTCACTCGACACGGAGAGCGTCGGCGGCTGCCTGCGGTGTCGCGCGGCGAAATCCAGAGAGAGAGCCCGCAGAGAGCAGACGGAACGGTAGCCGGAGCATGCGCTCTGAAGGCGCGCCCTCCACAGGTTGCCGGCGCGAGCGCCGCGGCACCCGCAGGAATTTCCTCGGACTGCCTACCGAGCCGCGACTAAGTGGACGCAGCCTTTGCAAGCCGCCCCGGATGATGGCTTTTGGCCGGATTGACGGATTAAGAAAGTGCGCTCGGCGTGGTTCGATCGCTGTGGAGCTGCTTTTTGGGAGAGGCTTTCGCTGGGATTAAGCGCGCATCGACTTCCTTTTAAGCTTCTCGAGTGCGCGAATGATTTGCAGTTGAAGAGCTGGGAAGACAATAGAGATATTTCTTTCGAGGCACACTGCGCGTAAGTGCGCATTCGCATTGCGCTAAAAAATGCAACGATCTTTTCGGGGACTTATTGGAGCAAGTGTATTATCGTTTTAAAAATTTCTAAAAAGTCTATGGCACGGAGAAGGAGATAAGCGGATGAAAAGTGAAGCGAACGGCCCACCTTTATTGCTGAATAAATATTTAATTGATCTATATTTTGCATTGTTTATGTACAGCGCCAAGTTAGATTACTCGCATGCAGATAATGTACAATTTTATTTTGTCAATCTATTACACCCATGATAAATGTTCTGGTTAATAAATTTTCTTTGTACTCTCGTATTATCTATTTGTGAAAGCAATTAAATTTTCAGCTATGAATTTATGAACGTTCGTACATTTAAAGCACCTTTTTTCCTCTGATTTTTTTTTTTTTTTTTTTTTACAATTCAGCTTGCAATTTAGAACCTCGCAAAAGCAATTTTTTTTTCACTTGCTTCTGTTTTTAATAGTATTTCCGAAACGGTCGAGTGGCGCTTAACGTTCTTCGCAGCATGCACCAAAAATTTTGCAGTTAAATCTCTTTACTCTCCATATAAAATTCGCACTGTCTGCTCGTACGCATCGGAGTATACTCTACAACTGTTAAAAACGATGATTTTATACCAGGATATAAAATTTTTAGTGGCACAAGGCAGCGGACGAAGTTACGAATGCTTAATTCCAGACTTAAGTAGTTCTAACCACTTTATGCCGAATTTTGTGACTAAAAATTCAGCTGTTAACTTTCCGCGTATTTTCGCGAAACTGGCCTGCATTCGTCGAAATTAAAGCAAAATTAAGACCCCCGCATCTCATTACAGGCAGAGCATAAGGACTATATAATGTTCCAACAACATGAATAACATTAGGGGCGAAGCACTTTTCTGTAACGCGCGGGGCCACATCAACCCTATCAGCACTTCGGGTCGCTTTGAAAATCAACACCGCAGCATATTCAAATTACGCCGGTGACGGAATATATACCCGCGTCCGCGACTCCCTCCCTCGCAGAGGACGTGTATACCGATGCACTTATCTGATGTGTGCCATTATTCAAAACAAGATACCGCCTTGTGTCAATCGCTGCGAAATTATATTCGGCTAATTCTGCATTCGAAGGCTAATGATTTTTTGCCTTTCTCGCGACTGTTACCGAAATTCCCAACTCCGCGCGAGGCACATGTCGGTTTATCGTGATGTTTTTGAAGAAGCAGCTCGATTGTATTAACTTTTACGATGTTTGAGTTCTTTTGCAAAATCACTGCTACAACTGTTTGTCGAGGAGAGTATGTAACTTTATTCCGCGCGTTGTGTCACAAGTTATTCCGCGCAATAAATAAAATGTTAAGAAACTTTAAGGCCGCGTGTAACTTCTTAGAACAAAGTAATCCGCGGAGTGTTTGAATAGTCAAACTTATCTTCCTTTCGTGCTAGGCTACGCTGCCTTGTACAAAGTGTATTAAACTGCGCAACAAAAATTTAATCCGACCCCAAGCACTTTGCGCTGCGCGATGGCGTATAATACACCGACAGTCAATTATTCCGCGGAATTAAATAGAATAACGCATTTCGAGTAACGCGACAATTTCTTCGTCCGAATCTTTCTGGAAGAGCTTAGAATCGGAAGACTCTTTTCGAATTCATGCTTTTATCGTGCTATTTGCGTATAAACAACAAAGATTGCACTTGCTCTCCGCGCAGTGTACCTAGATTTATGAGCTTTAATCTTATAGTGAGTCATATTTATACTTTATTTTTACGCAGCAGAAGATGACATTTTTTTTTTTTCGGAATAGTAAACTCTGGAAATTTATGTGCGTCGTCGTCGGCGATGATCATCAATTTTAAACAATTAAAAAATAAATTTTTAAAATAAACCTTGCGTGCGTCCCGTTAATCCTGTGCTTTTGTGGCATCTGTGCGTCGAATAATGTATGTATTTTTGAATGTTTTAATCGAGATTTATTGATTCGCATGCAGATGATGTTATTATAAGCAATTGTATGTAAATGTTGCAGATTTGTCAAAAGTATCGCACGTTTTTCAGTATTTTTTAGCAAAACGCAGTACAGTATTCATTTTGTTAAAGCATCAAGTTTAAAATTATTGTTTCAGAAAATGGACTCTTACAATGTGAAATGTAACGCGACGACAATCTACTTTGTGCTTTATATAGTTTTATGGCACTTCTTAGCTTTCACGACTTCTTTTCACTTACTCCTTTAACTTAATTAACTATAAAATTCGTTTAATTAGACTTTACGGTAGCTGCATAAACTGGCTGTTTACAATTTTACGAAGGGCAGGATTAGAGTGCAAAATTTGAAATATAACAAAGCTCGAATTAAAACCGACGCACATTATGCATGCAGATCACGCAAAAAACTGTTTTCCGATTCAATAATCGATGCTTCGGTTTGATGCGAGGAAATTTTTCGTGAAATGTAATGGTTTTGGGAAATGGAAATGTCAATGCTTATTTTTTATAGAAGCTTTATGCATAAATATGATTTTACAACAATGTCAGATGTAAATCACCATTTTCGTAACAGTAATATATGCTTTGAGAGAGAAATTTAACGAATGATAAAATTTGCAAATAAAGATTTTACTTGTTCACTTTTTGCAGGTAATTGAAAAGCCAGTAAAAAAAATTGTAATTAAATAATCATATTAATTTTCTGAAATTAAAAAGTTCTAGAATACATTATTGCCGCCCGTTGCGAAAAAAAGTTAGCGCCCAAATAATGAACTCGGTGACTGAAAGCTTAATTTCATTAAACTTCGGCCTTTTAAAAGGCCTTTGAAAGTTACAATATATGTTAAACTAATAAATTGCTGACCTCTTTCATTCATTTAATCAATATTGTTGTTTTCACCTTTTTGTGCATGAAAAATCGTCATTGTTTGTAATTCAGCTTAGATTCTTTCATTCGTCAAACGTGGTAGAGCCATAAATATGAATCACGTGACAAGATGTAGGTATCGACAGAGACTAATGTAGCTTCTGAATTCTTGATCTCGCCTTTACAAATTGAAAATCCGTGGATCATTTTTGTTTTTCTTTTTCTGCTAAAAGATAATCCATAATATTTCCACTGCTTTATAAAGCACTTTGTTTTCTAGGCTTCTTTGAGTATTCTTGTACAATCAGTGTCGTAAAACGAAATATCTAAAGGATTCTTCCAAAACAAGATGATCTAGAAAAAAATAGCTCTTGTATAGGCAAATAATTACTGATAATAAATGTACACATTCCTAATTTAGGTGCTTAATAACTCAAGCACCTTGTGTCTTTACTTCCAGGTAGAGTTTACTCAACGTAAAAAATTAAATAAGGCATAAGGCTGAAGAATTAAAAAGAGCAACGAGCATTCGTGTCAAAAATTCTCTAAGGAAAAGGAACCTAAAAAATGAAAATCTATCGAAAATGGACAGAAATAATAAAAGGCAAAAAATATGCAACAGGAGTCTCGAACGCATCTGCACATTAAAAATTAAAATTCTTAATAAACGTGAAAAATCGACGGATACTCTCTGCCAATCAAAATCGATTGGATCTCGTCGTCCCCCCCGTTACTTCTTCCCCCAAAACGACTGGCGCCCGTTACGAATTGCGCGAGGCTCAGCCGGCATGCGTAAATTTCAGCACTTAAGCTCATTACTTTACGTTACGTTACCATCGATCCGTAATAATCAACAAGTGGCCGCTCGATTAGGGAACGAGTGAGATTGGAAAATACGAGAATTACGGCGCATTATCCTCGTCGAGTATGTTCGACCGTTCGAATCTGCTTAAACGAGCGCGCACTTTGAATATTTCAGCCCTGAGCCGATAATTATTGCGCTGGTAATAAAAACTGAATTCATGAAGATTAAAACAAATGTATTTCGGGAAGGTTTCATTGTAATATAGGGTGGAATGATTTTATTTAGCGTAATGTGTTTTCAATAACTTTTATGTATGTCTGAAATTTAGTTTGAAAGCTGAAATGTTACAGGTATTAGGATGCAGATTATGCAGAACATTATACGGGCTATTGAAAATTGTAAAATTTTTTAGTAATTTATTTTATTAGAAAATTTTAACGCCATTATTTCAGATTAATTGTTAAAATTTTTTTTGTTCATAACGAATTTTACAGTGAAATAATTCATGCATTTATTCATTTTTCTATTTTAACGATTTCAGCAAACAATAAACAAACGCTTTTATTAATTATTTACAGCGAAAAATCTTTGATCACTCATATAAGATAACCAATGAATAGAAAATAATATCCAAGCCCTACTTTCAATTTCATCACGCAAAGATGGTAATAGATTCCGAAGGCGAAAATCGCAGCTCCCCTTCTTTTCCTAGAGAAAATTGGAGATTCAATTCCAATGCAAATATTATCGTTTCATTACATGATACGTATAACGGAAGACGATTTACATGCTCGGTTACAGCGGAGACTCTCGAAATCTGGCTCCCCTTGTGTACGCCGTAACTCAGCGGTTGAATCGCCTCCGCGATATGCATCAATGTTCGAAAGTCGTTTACAATCCATTACCGCGAATTTACTTGATCATTATCGATGTAGGCAAAAGTGGAGCAGTCGATCGAAACTGAATTTTCGAGAGTCAATGTTTAATGAAAACAATTTTTTCCATGTCTTAGAATTCGAGACGTTTGATTTGAGGACGATCGTATAATGAGATTTAAGATTTTCTAGAACGAATAGTTTTACTCATTATTTGTTTGTTCGAATCGACTAAATTATAGAAATGTCTTTTTACATTTTTTAAATTACAGTATTTGTTTTAACAAGTTGTTTATTTAATGTACAAAGCTAAATGTTTAATTTAAGAATTTAAATAGTTAGCTTTATTTTACGAATGTAAAGAACTAATACGTATGCACAACATATTTGTTTTAAATATTCTTTTTTGCATACTTTTGTGAATTGTTAAAATTCTCTAGAGAAACCAGACAATAAAAAAAAAAATTTAAAGAATAACGGCGAATTGTCTAAAAGACAACGAAATCAAATCTTTATTGGCTGAAAAAAACCTTTTCCGATCCAAATGATTTTAAGCCGTAAACAAAAAGAAAACCGTTTCCGCGTCCCAGCGAAAAAACTCAGCTGAGCGACAGTTTAGCACCGCACTTAAATGCACGAGGCATTTCAGGTCAAGCGCACGACTGAAAAGTTTTTCCACATTCAAATGAAATTGTTGATGTCAATATTGGTAATTTTTCTACGATAATTGTTTGAGAAAATGCAGCTCAATTTCTTGGAACAGACTTTTTTAAATTATTCTCCATTTTTTATAAAAGATATTTTCCTTCGAATTTACCGACAAATGATTCAACTGATATTGAATCGGAAATTTATTGAGTTTCATTACATTGAAATTCAAGGCTGGTCAAATTGAAATTCCAAAAATTTTTCCGCTTTAGAAAATACTTGCAATTGGTTTGAAAATTCTTTTTCTGTTTATAAATATCGCAAAGTCAAAAGTACTTGCGTTCCTCTCCTATCACTTTCATCAAAAAAATCAACAAAAACGAAATAAATTCTGCGACTATTCTACTGCAAAACATTGGTTTTGCTAAAATATACGTGAGCTTCAATAAAGGTAGTTCATTATTCTTCTTATTATATGCATTTGTATTCCATACGCACAAAAAACATTTGTGCGCATGGAAAAACATGAATTTAAAAATGAATATAACCATGCAGATAAATCCGACTCTCACTTCGCATTTAAACCCGAGGGAAAAAAACGAGGCTCGAAAAAAGCCTCTCCTAACCAGGCAAACATTAAGGCTTCAACCTTCAAAAACATTCGTAATCGCGAAGCGCCGCGACGGTGCGCTTTTCGCCAGTCGTCGCCGCTTTATTGCATTTTCTAATGAAGCCCGCCGCACTGCGACAGCCGACGATTTTTCAGCCCTTCCCGGCTCTTGGCGACTGCATTTCCAAGCGCGCAGCCTGAGAGGATGAATAAGCGAGCCTCGTCATTGTTCTCCTCCTCCTCCCCCCGCCGTCCTCCTCCTCCGAAAGTCGCTAAATTGTATGCGCGAAAGGGGCTTCCTTCGACGGCGAAAGCTCTTTTCTCGAACACATCGGGTGCAGCTTTGCAAAAGTGTGCTGCGCATTTTAAAGCTGCGCCGCCGCGCCCATCCATATATATATATATATACACACCTTTTGTCTGCGTGCGTTTGAATTGAACACGAAATTTATTTTCTCGGACGGACCTTTTTTATGGACTTTCGCGCGCTTTATTTGCTTAATATTGCAATTCCACGGGGAATTTATTTATGCGTCGGATTTTATCAGTATTTAAATCAGCCTGGCTTATTCCGTGATTTTCTTTCGTCGTTATTTGTAATTGCGTTATTTCGTAATTAAATCATATTTAAACGTTTCAAGAATTGATTTCATAATAATAAGTTGTGAAAAATCGATTTTGCATATTTCAATTGAAACTGTTATTAATTATCTTTTAAAAGTTTGTACATTTTAAATAATTATTAGCTATTTATTTTCTAGAATCGATGCTTCATTTAAAACATCATTACATACTCCGACCCAGCAAAACAATCAAACTAATTAAGCGCTCGAAAATTCATTTCAATTACCCCTCGACAATTAGTCGAGAGCTTACTTATGTAATTACCAAAAACTATTACCGAAATCCATTCATTATCATAATTAGCTCCTAGTCGTTCGACTTCCGCGCCATCAGCTCAGACCAAAGTCCCGCAAGAGCAAGCAGAGCGAATTAATATCCGCAATATACATTCCCGCGGCAAAACTGCGCATGCATATACTATCTCGAATATCATAGCAAGCTGGAGCGGCTCCGATAGCGGGCTGCATCCTGAATAATTATCAGAGCCTGTGCATCTTGAAGCGCGTATCAACGGCCCGACAGCGTCGCCCCATTCAATCGAAATCGCCCGAGCAAACATAATATTGCACCCTGAATTCCCGCGAGAGAAGTCGGCGCCTCTTAGCGGCCCGATCGATAATAATTACGCGGCCGCGATTTTCAATGGCGAAGCGCGGCATTTCGGCAACTTGTTAGGCGTGCAGCGCGCCGCTCTCCCTAATTCGCCTATTTAAGCTCATTAGAAGCTTGATGGAACTTTGCGAAGAAAGCTCTCCCGGCGGACCGACGAATAGACCGAGAGTGCCATGCAAATGGTTCGGAAACTGCACAGATAAGCTAATATTGGCTGTTTGCGCGAGAGAGGCAAGTCAGATCTCGCGGGCCCGATAAGGAGAGATACTGCCGGCTGACTGGAGGAAAAGTTTTTGAGGACAGCGAGGAATATTTCGGGGGGGGAGCAATTAGTGGGGGACTTGGAGGAAATTCGGCCGCTCGATCTTTCCGAGGACGTTCATGGAAGTTTTATCGTTCGCTCTATATTTCGGGATGGAATGATATAAAAATGTGCGGAGCGGGGAAAAAAAAGTTTTATTCTTTGCTTTATGATAAAATTTATTTCACCGCGGCAGTAAACGTTGAGGAGCATAATGTTGTACCCGCGCTTTCATACACGCCGAATGCATTTTGTAATTTTTATGCGGAGTTTTCATATAGGTTCGAAATTTTTATGCGGCTAACGGGAAAAGAGCATAAAATTGGAATCATACCCCGGCAAAACATACCCTCGCGGACGTCAAAACCGACGTAAATACTTTAGATGAAAATAAATCTTCCGGGAAAAATGAAATATCTTCTCGTCGGTTCTCACTCCCTAGATATATTTCCCGACAGACTAGACTCTCTCTCTCTCTCGATTACACTTCTTTCAGTTCGCCCAGTTCGGCATCGGTTTACCCTACTCGAATAATACGGATAAAGGAACTTCGAACGTAATTATAACAAATGTGAATATTCGCTAATGATCATCGCGGTAACTTTAATTCCGAACTTCTGCAATTTTGGCCCCGGCGAAAATTATTTGTACGTGACTTCGAAAAGGGGCACGCGCGCAGGCTCCAAAAGTTCGAATAAATACCGGAAACTTTCTCTCCTCCGCCGCAGGAAACTTTTCGCGTAACGCAGTTAACAATTCCGCGGTTGACAAAATTCAAGGAGAGAAAGCCTTTACCTCCCGAAGAAACTAAATAATCAGATACCTAATAAACGCCGCCGCGTCCTTCGCCTTTCAACGAGCCGCGCTTTCGCTCGACCATTTAAGCCGAAATCTTCCCGTTGGGAGTGAAAATTAGCCGCGCGCGCTCGACGTTAAACGCTTCTATAATTTACGAAAATCAGCGCCGAGGCTCGTCTCGGCAAACAAAGCCGCTCGGGCGGCGCGCCTCGCGGATAATCCGTAATCAAAACAATCCAATCAGGCGTCATTGTCAGGCTTAAGACGCGAAAGGACGAGTCGCCGCTACTGATATCGATATTTACCTCGGATATATCTCTCACTCGTTGGCGCTGACACTCGTAATCGTCTCTTGCACAATGTAACTTAATTAACTGTACTTGCGCTCGGGCTAAAAATGATCGAAACGCTCGCCTGCTCCTGCTTTTGCCGCGTGAAAATAGAGTGACGCGCGGACGAGTGGAAAATTGTATCGAGAGCCTGCGGTTGACAAGGTTTTCGTCAAGCTTATTTCAGGGTGAAAATTGTCACTCGCTGTATATTTATTATCAGCGGGGAGACTGAATGCATTTACGCGTAATAATCCTTTATATTGAAAAATATCGGGCCTCTCAATAACTCTTGGCCATCACGCATAATATACATCCCGCTACAATTTTAGCTTCAGCCGCCAGTAATAAAAGTTTTATCGGCGAGATTACGGCGTTATTATCATCCGCGGGCTCAATATTCAGGCAGTCAAAGCCGCGTCGCTCGGAAGCAGGCAGCAGCCGCGCAGGGCTACTTCCTATACCCTCGGCTCCGCGGTCCGCGCAGTCGCCGGGCAGCTATCCATCAATTAGCTGCATATGCCGATATCGAAATCATCGCGCATCGGGCATTGAAGGTACACAGAGAGAGAGAGAGAGAGAGAGAGAGCGGTAACGCTGCTTTCGCAGCGGGAGAAAAGCTGAAGCTGCTCGGGCGACTCGATTTAATTATAAACGCGGGCGCAGGAGGCGGACGCGGGAAAACAAAAGCCCGACGGAGATGAACGGAGGAAGAGAGCCAATGCTCTAACGGGCGGCGTCTGCTCGAAGTTAACCCAGTTTATTCTGGCGATATGCAGCTGCCCGAAGCGGAGAAAATTAATGGATGCCCGGCTGCGAAAAATTCGGAGGCGCTGACCTTTAATTGCTCGGCCGTGGAGGACGGTTTTGTTTGGAGGAGATATGAGCGATGATTTTGCAGAGGTATTTGCGTGATATTTTTCAGAACGGTGGCCGCGTGCATGAAATTCTGGAACGTTGATAAAAAGTTTCCAAGGAAAACAGGGTGGATTATAGAATTTTGCTGAAAACAACATTTTTGAGAAAAAAGTTTTAGCAGAGCTTGTAGCTATGAACTTTAGAAAATAGAATTTTTAGTTTTTCAATGGGATTTTTATTCAAACTAAATAAGTAAGAATTTACGATGTTTTTGAAATTCAAAAGTTATCTATTTTATCGAATAAAATTTACGACCGGTCAAAGAATTTATGTATATAGGAATAAAAATATGAATAAATCCGAAATTAATAAGTTTTTTTAAATAAATATTCTCGTGTTAATTGCTCGAGTCTCCATCAGTATTCATAAATTTCACGACTGCGTGACACGCATAAAAATTTATTTACCTATCAGTGTCGAATTCAGGTCAATTCAGTGAATAAGTCTATAAAGCTTTTCTAGCTGAATATTTATGTAAAAAGTAAATTTTTAAATTTAAAACAGGAAATATGAAATAGCTTGCCAACTTTTACGATTTATTTTTTAAAGTATTGATTTTTAACGCTAATATTGCGCCAAAACTTTTTGAACATATTGCAATTGAAGGAAACGGTGCATTTTAATGTAAGGGATTAAACGTCATTTTTCTACCCCAATTTTAGGTAAATAAAAAAATGAAATCTTAACACACACTTTTTGCTGACTTCCTGTCAAAAAGTCTTCGCGAGGACGAAACCTTAGACAAAGTCTCAAACAAAAAATCATCGCCTTGCAACGCTTGTTTATTTGCATAACTCTCGCGACGCTCGTCTTAGCTTTAACAAGCCGCGAACATAACCCCGCGTCCTGCCCTTAACAAAGTCACTTTAATTAATAGTATATCTCAAATGTATAAGCAAGCTCATTAAAGCGAAACATCGTACCTCCGCCCGCCGAACAAAACGCCCGCGGAGCTTTCCGCGAAATCCCCCCGTCAGCGCGGGGAAGCTCTTTCCCATTATAAACTTTGCGCGCCTTCGAACTTTGGAGTTGCTCGTAAAAGAAAAGCGGGATTTTTAATCGGAGGCGGAGCACTAATGAGGCCCCGGCGCGACCCGTCCGGATCGAGCTTTCCCGCCGCCTGAGAAACTCCTATTGCGCGGCTAAATGACCGTGAATAATCGAATTACGAGCCCAGCTGCAATCGAACGCTGCCGTCGCCCCTGTCAAGCGGACGGGGTGGGGGCTCTAATGCGAGTCCGAATTCGCGAGGCGAGAGCACGCCGGGGCCTATATCAATGTCGACTGAATTTCTTCGGCGAAGATACGCGCGCGTAAATTGCGAAAGCTTGTTTCGACGGGGAGCGATGCAAAGCCGACGCGCGCGCCGTGAATAATTTCGGGCCGCTTTGATTTCTCGTCAAAATTCTGCATCGCGGAGGCGGGATTTATTGGAACGGATTGTAGCGATGAGTTTTTGGGTGCCAGGGGGGATATGTCGCTGATAATTGTCGGCGCAATAAGCTGCTCTGACAAAAGTAATTTTTTTTTTTTTAACAGAACAATTTGGAAAATTAAAGTCACGTTTTCACTAAAAGATAGTTGCAGTAATTAAAAAATAATTGTTGAAATAATATAATATCCCTACAAGTTCGAATGAAGGAATTAAGAACAATTCGAAATATTAAAAAATTAAAATCTCGAGAAAAATGTTCATATAGTAAAGTGCATATTTTTTAAAATTGCTTAAATTATGTTGATTTATAAATTTTCTTCCAACAAACACTTGAGGAAGTAAAATATTTTAAAGACATTCTACTGCGCGTCTGAAGTGCACTAGAAGATATTAACGTGCAGTTGTCAGCTACATTAATTTGAGTGGGTTTAGAGTGTAAAATAATAATGGAATTTGAAAATTGCACAATGAGGTGATTTATTTTCTCTTTCAAATACCATAATAATACATTAAATTTTAAACTATCTAAATTACAGATTCAAACGTAATAATAATCATATCTATTATAGTCTATTTCAAACCCATCAAGCTTTCTGACACATCTACCTGCCGGGTAGACAGTGAATTGATTTCATCTATTCTGTCGCTACAGCCAGTATTAATATTATAATAATCAGAGAAACATCCATCTGCTCTACAATTGTTTTATGACCGCCTTTATGTGCCTACAGAGTGTATTCGCTGCGCATAGCGTAATGCAGCTTGCTAGTTTATATTTAAAAGCATTTCAATTAATAGAAGAGCGAAGTGTAGTTCAAAATTTACTCAATTTTAAAAATTTTTACTTTATTTTAGTACCTACATTAAACGAAGGGGAAATGCTTCGAATTTTTTCATGTCTCTAGATAATGATGGGATCATAAAAGGAAATATTTTAATTTCCAAGCTTGATTCATAACTATGTGGTCTTAAAATTCCTGTTCAATGAAAAGCTGCTTAAAATTTGAATTTTAAAAATTACTGGCTTTTTAAGATTATAAAATTTGAAGAAACAGCAGTGACAATAGAGAGATTCTAAATTCTGCACATTAAAAAATGAAACTTTGAATGTTTAAATTGTCACTTTAATCAGGAAAGAAATGAATTTTTTATCCTACTTGCGATTAGTGGAAGCTATACCTAGGGATTTTAGCCTGAAGATGGAATGTCGACTTCTAGATTGAGAACCAGAGAAAAAGGATAGTTGTCGGAAACTTCTATTTAAAGAGGATAAAGCTGTCAAAGTAAGTCTTCAATTTTCTTAAAACCTCTCAAAAGTAGATAAAATGAGTATTAATTCGAAACGTACGTAATGTAGGTTTTAGAAAAGATTAATATTAGAATTACATTTTACGATAACACTTTATTTAAAAGAGATCAACGAAGGAGCACGGAAACTTATATTTATTAAAAATAAGATAAAGAAAAAACAAAAAGAATCCAATCAATATTCGCTAAATAATTCAGACTGTACGTCTATTGTTACGTGAATGACGAGTCGGGAGGAAATGAAGCAGTAATACAAGATGTCAAGTCCGACGTGAACGTCAGTCTCGGCTCGTCCGAGTGCTCGTCACCAGTCGCAGATCGTTCTCCTGACCCCCTTCGTGTAATATTCTGCAGCGGTCAAGTTCGTTTTTATCACATAATTACAGCGAACGACGCGCGTACGTAAGCACTACAGTTGGCATCTATTGACAGAACAATGTTGCCTCGGTGAACTTTAACCTTTCCCCGAAATGCTCGCACGAGCAGCGCACACTCGAGCCGAAAGCCATTTTGAAGCTGCACTCGAGGGAATTTGAGTATGTGTTTACTGCTCCGCGTTATAGCGGCCTGTTCGAAATAACATATTTCACAACGAGGCTCTTCCGTTTGCTATCTGCTATATATTTTCGAGGCTCTGATCTCAGATTAAACTCATTTGCTAATCCATCAACGACACGTCCTTAATCCGCAATTACACCTCCTATAGGTACTCCCAAAATTGACGCTTCCCACGCATCGAACAAGCAATAGGACCATCCCCTAAGACACTCAGGAGACGAGTCTCTCACTCGGCCCCTAAGACAGCCGAAAGGTTATCAAAGCCGGTAACGAGGATCTCGCAGCGGATCGCGTGAGAGCGAATCAGTTCGCCGTTCGGCTGCACTTATATTTATACAAAGAGCCACGCCGCGCGGCGTAGTATAAACGAGGCGGGCCCCGGGGCGAGGATCCCGAAATCGGACGCGCGCGCGCCCCGGAAAAGGGAGAGAAAACTTGCGGATAATTGAATGGGAAAGGAGGGGGAAAGCGTATGCCGCGGGGGGAGACGAGAGCGGATAAGCGCCGGAAGATGAGTATTAGTTTCGGAGGACGACGGAGCTGGGGGGGGGGCTTTAATTTTCTTAGCGAACAATGCGGATCGGTGAGTCGAAGGAGGAGCCGGCCCGACGATAATCTCTCGCTTACTTTATTTACTTCGCCTCTCGCGGCGGTGTTCGTTTCGTCAATATTGGGCTGGGAGTGTATTTTTGGCTGAAGTACGACTTGATTAGGGTCTGATTTTTACGCTATTTTCGGCCGAGCTTTTTCTGAAGGAATGCATATTATACATTGCGATTACGTCTGATTTGTCTTGTAGGGAAAGCATATAATTGTCTTGCTCCTGCTTTTAAACGTAATTAGTTTAAGAGGAATTGTAGATGCAAATAAATAATACAGTCTCTGTTTTAGAGCAGTTTTTATCCGAGCAGACTTTTCATATTTAATGCTATTCACGTTAAAAGCTATTTATTCAGTCGGAATAATGCAAAATTTTTCAGCGCCATTACTCAAAAGTTTCATTAATCTGTCATAAATCAATGGAACAGACGAACCTTAATCAGTTAATATTTGATTATCGAAAAAATCTGATTTGGTTTTACATTGTGCATGCTTTAAAAAACTTCTGTAAACATTGGAATTCTGTCAAAAGAATATATTCCATTCAGTTCGTGAAATTTTTAACGCCTCAATTGATTAAGATAAAAAAGTCAATGAATGAAGTATGTTAATAGACGTACGCTGAAAATTGATGAATAATTGGTTTAATCCCATCTGCTTGTCTTTCTTTTGATTTAATATCACAGTAAGCATTGCCAAGGCCTCCTTTTTCTCCAATTTTACATTTTTCCTAAAATAATCACTCAGCTTCTCAATAAACTGATCAAATGTATCATAGCTAACTCAATTTTTCAATTACGCGAAGAACAGCATCCAATTTAAACGTCCAATTTAAAATTCATAAAAGCAACAAGCGTTTCCTCTAAAATATACCATAAAGGCCATGACGCTCGCCCGCTCATTTCACGCGTGACCAATAAAAGCAACCAATGACGGCGGGATTCGCCGGCGAGAGCAACCTTTGCCTATATGCAACGCTCGACCGCCGAGTATGCGCGCGGCGTAAAAATTTCATAAAAGTTAAATCTCGCGCGAAATCGATGTATATATACGCCGAATCCATCGCGACATCGCGACGTCCGCTCGGTCACGTACGGAAGCTCTGCCTGCTCCGTATAAGATCCAGCGATGAATGTCAAACGAATTGACGTGATTTAAAGTAATCGATGACAATTTTAATCAAAGTAAAGCGGTGTAATAGAATTTTTATGACTAGTTTATGAACGATAATGGCTCGAGTAAATTTGATGATTAATGGAAGATTATATGGGTTTTAGTACCAGATTAAGCATTATTTCGAAGTTCTTCGTCGCTGTTACGGGGGGGAGTGTTTAATCTTATAAAGGCAATATTCATTTTATGTGAATTTTCCGCATTATAATAAACACATAAAATGTACAGAGGCACGAAATTTCTAGAATATCTCGGGGGTGGAATCATAAAATGAAAAAAGGATCCGTATATCAAACTCACGACGAAGTTCTTTGTTTACTAATTTCTAAAAAATATTTGAAAAAAGAAATGTTGAATAACGAAGACGAAAACTCTAAAAACACTCTGCATCCATAGTAAGTCATCAATAAGTGCGCGACAAAGCCCGAGGACGTCGTAAACGCAAGCAACGCCGAAGTGCTCATCGAACGATCGTATTCCTCCTCCGTTATACGGACCTCTACGCAGTAAAATTCCCAGAAGCAAGTCGAGAAGGCGCGGTGAGAGGAGGAGGATGCTCATCGAACTCCCACGAAGTTCAGTGTTTTCCAGGCCGTTCGGTTTGAAAAACGTCCTTTTGACGAGGACGAGCTTATTAAATTTTAATATTGACAAAAGCCTTTTTCGCGGCGCTCGATTGCGACTCTGTAATAAAAAGCACTTGGGAGAGCTTCGATTTCTGTTTACGACGCGGAGGCTAAACGTGGGAAAAGAAATAAGGATCAGAAATCACTTTATAGGCTGCTCGGCTATTTTTTGCCGCGAGAGAAGGTGGCTTGGAAAAAAAGGGATTTTTACCGGGAGTGGAAATTGGAAAAGTATTATGCAAAGAGGAAGTCACTTTCGTTTGTTTACCTTTATTCTTTGCAGTGTAAGCGTTACAGCGTAAGAGGTGGGATTTTTGGTTTTACAACGATTTTGAAATGATAAATTCGTGAATTTCATACATCTGCTTGAAAAAAAGTATAATAACGAGGGTAAAGCAGCGAAATTTTTAAATTTGGATTTATTATGCTCTCTAAGGTAGAGATTCCCTCGAGGCTTCACATTATACAATAATTAATTAACTCAGATTTCAAAAGAACAACACACTGAGGGAAACATATTCATTATGGGAGAAAAAAAATGTTCTCAAAGATTAAATTCGCGCATTTAATTATCTTTTACATTACTGAAAAAATAATCCCCGCGTAGAACATTAAAAGAATCGCTAACTAAAATTACAAGCCGCCTTTTACTTCAAACCTATCCTTCCCTCTAAATTTTCGTCCCAAAGCTGCACTCCAGAACGTCTGAGTCTCTCGCCTCTCTCTATTATTCCCGGCTAGAAACGCGTAACCGCAGCGTAAATTTCGCAGGTCGGTGCACCCGCAGCCGACGTTGCATAAGAGAGGCAGCCGCGTATACGGCTCGCAACAAAGCCGCCCGAGATACGCCGGCGCCTATCCGCTTCTGCAGCGCGCCAATATCAATTTTGCAAGCAAGTACACCGGCGGAACCGATCCTCCCCCTCCCCGCGCATCGATGCAATTTGTCCTTTTTCGAGGCTTATGTAAAATCGCCCCGGACTAACCACCGCGGAGGAATGACGAGTGATTTATAATACGATCGGGATTGGCTCTCTCCGCGAGCAATCGATTTTTGAGCTGCTGGCGACAAGCTTTTCTACTTTCGTTTTGTCTTGCGCGGATTGGAAGGAAGCTGTTGGGGTAACAGCTGGTGAGAATTTTTAAGCTAAGAGAGAGAGGAACTTGGTTCAAAAATTGAGTTCGAAGCTTTCAATATTCTACGTTGTTAGTGGAACATTATGCGTTTCTGCAAGTTTGTGAATATTGAAATTTTTGTATATTTTTCAATCGACGAGAAAGTTCAATATTCATAAGTGCACGCAAGTTTCGAGATGTAACGTTAATTCTAATAAACAAACTTTTGAATGCAGCTTCAAGATGTTACGAAAAGTAATCTGAAAAATTCTCTAACGAAAAACAGACACTCTTAAGTGGTACGTGTTTCAATTTTTCAAAAAGCTTTCGAAAAATTTCGCGAATACTATTACAAAATTCAAAGCTATAAAATGTACAGAATCAAGACTGCAAACAAAAAACAAGATATTTCCTCAAAAATGAATATAGCTGACATCCCAACTTCGAGGCTCCGTTTACATCTTTCACGCGCCGTCGCCGCCGATCTCTCCCTGAACGCAGCCAGACAATTTTTTACCCCGCGAGCGCGCCTCGTAAAAGTCACGCTAACACACGCGCACCTTTTCAATATACTGCAAGTCGATGGATTTATCGCGCGGGCCGCCCGAGTCGACGCGTTGCATCCGATGTCTCGTCCGGCGAGCGTTCGTTTATTATAGGGTTTTATGGGGTGGAACGGGGGGGAGGGGGAGGGGAGGCTGATGTTCTCTCTGCGTGTTCGCGAGCCGAAACCAGATGACTTTTGTTGGACTCGGAGCTGAATAACGCATTCGGGTTTCTGGCCTCGATTGACGCCGCTTTACGAGCACTTTCCACCTGATTTTGATGCAAGCCGAAGCGCGGTTTTCAGCGTTTTGCAGAGCTTATTAGGCCGAATTGGATCTAGTTAAACCTCAAGTTTTTGTTATATATGAATTTTAAATACTATAAATTGAAGAAAAATTAATTTCAATGAAATCTTTAAAACACAAAATTTGTTACTCTTCCACTCGAATCTGCTTCAGCAGCGTTTTACTTTAATTCGAAATAACATTCGATCTTAAAAATTTATCTATATTACAGTATTGATCCGCGCCCCACGCAGCC
The DNA here is from genome assembly GCA_900474385.1 of Ormyrus pomaceus. Classification (NCBI taxonomy): domain Eukaryota; kingdom Metazoa; phylum Arthropoda; class Insecta; order Hymenoptera; family Ormyridae; genus Ormyrus; species Ormyrus pomaceus. Next base: position 103,165 of record UCOM01000153.1, read on the forward strand.
TCAGTCCTCACTTTGCTGGAGAAACTGTGCGAGTCTCTTATCAGAGGTCTCGATCGGGCTCCGCGAGTGTCTCTCAGTAAAGACGAAACGCAGCGGTGCTTGCTTATGATCGATCCTGCAGCTTGAGATACTCTGTGATATCGTGAACGCGCAGCGCTCTGCGGCAAGAATGTTCCAAGACGGAAAATGAAGGCGCCAAAACATACAAGAGGCAAATCTTCATATCAAATATTGATCGAAGACACTTTGGTCTTGAAACTTTGACGTAGATTTAGATGGTTAGTTTGGGGATAAATTGTGTACGTTCAACGTAATTTTTAAATTCATTCGTGGCTATTAAGACTGACTGTATGCACAGAAAGTGCAGTTAGCCTTAATAGCTCCGCGAGCATTGAAAGTCACGAAATTGCGATTCTATTTTTACTATTGCTCAAAGTTCAATTATAGCTGCAGATGCTTTAATTGCAGCAGCAGGTGCTGCTATCGCAATCTCGTAAATCACCGCTGTTTGCCGTAAAGAAACGTTGCAGGCAATAATAGCGGCGAAGCAAATCTGTTTTTGAAGTCCTGCAATTTCGTTATACTTTTCTGCGACGCTTCTAATGCTGCCCACGATTCTCTGTAAACTCAAAGACCAACGCTGCAATTTTAAAAAAATTGACGACGCCCGCCGCGACCCAATCGACGAAATGACTTTCCCGATTGGGCAGTTAAAAGGTTACGACTTTTACCAGAAGTGACAATTGCTCTGATACAGCGTAAATCTTTGATATTGCAGCCTACATGTCGCGCTCGAAGTTCATGCGACAAAGTTGTAAACCCGCTGTCATTTTTTTTTCGTATCGCGAACTCGCTTCAAGGCCCGCAGCTTTCGAAATTTCACCGAAAATCTAAAATATTTTTGAAATCCGTGCAGAATTAAGTGGCGCAGAAAGAATATCCTGCACTTTCTGCAAATCTCTTGTAGTAATATTAAATTCAGACGCGTGAGTAATGCGTGTTAATAAATGCATGGACTAGCATGATTTTGATTAATTACTTTTAGGCGTGAGGAATTCTATGTACAAATCACGCGCTTAATATTAAGCTGGGATTCGATCGATAGCAGCGAGTTCATTCGAAACGATTGTAACTCGTTTGGATAAATTGAACAATGCCAATTATCCGGTGCAAAGTGGACCGTATCGCAATCAAGCATAAACTTGCGTTTATGGCAAAATAAAGACGATAATCGTCGAGGGGTTTCCCTTCAGGCGCTTCAGAAACTCAAAAGTTAATTAGATCTTCAAGCTCTTTATTAGTAAGCGCGTAAAAATGTAAAAAATTTCCACTCAAAATTCATATTACCAACTAACACTCAAACTTAGTCCAACATCTTCATCTCGTCTTCCGCAAGCTGCAAACGCGACAGACCAACAGCAAACCGCCAAAAAGATTTATACATCTTTCGCGCAAATTCTATAAATGCAGAATCGCGAGTCTTTCAGCGAAGCCCCAACCCTTTTCAACGTCCCTGCATCTCCTCCCGAAGTAGGCAGTCAGAAAGGCGAGACTGCCGCGGGGAGTAAACAGATCCATAAAAAATTCATCCCTAATAACGCGCGTCTCGAGAGAGGAGGGACAAAAAGCAGCGCGGAAAATGCCCATCGAATTTCACGCCATCGCGTTGCATCTCTCGCCTCCCCGGACTTTTTTATCTGCTTACATAAATAGATACGCGGAAAATGGCGGGGGGCCGCGATAAAAGTCGAGATGTGTCGTCGCGGAGAGGGAAAAATTCTACGCCGCGCCTCGGCCGCCGGGGCTTTTCGGTGGAAAGAGCTTTTAGATTGTCGCGCGATTTTAATAGCGATGGAATTTTAATGGCCAGCGAGTATATCGCTTTAACGATGAGCTCCATTTTTTTTTTACTTTCGAAGTCTTTTTAAAATTGAGCACACGAATCGCGAAGATCTAAAATAAATCACGAGGATTTGAGTTTCATTCATTTTCCTACTACAATTATTGCATCATATTATTCAAAGTCTCAAACCAGAGATTGATAATATTTCGCTAACGGATCACTGCTCTCTCTCGTTGAAACTGATCCTCCGTCGTTTATGTACACAGTTGTTTGCTACCGGAACCTCCTTCCGCGCAAATACAGTCAGAGAATACGGCTGCGCGCACGTCGATACGCTCCGATCGACGTGAATGTCTCTTCCCCAAAAACAGCATCATCTTCGCTCTCGATCTGCATTACGCTTCTTTGTTCTTCCACCCGCGCGGACGTTAATGATTCCGCCGGTCTTTGCGAGTGACCGCTAATGTACGTTTAACGACGCTTTGTGCAACGCCGAGGAGTCGCAGGGGCAATATGTTTCCGAGGGCCTGAAAAAAAGTTAGTTTTTCAAATGCGAGTTTGTTTCTTTTGATCGCGGAGGCGGGCAAGTTCGCCGGTCTTTTATTGCTCGCGGCGGGCTTTACGAGCGGCGGTTTTCGGAAAAGCGGAAAAGCCAGATAAAGGAATTCGAAAGTCATTAACTGGCGGATTGAGTTTACGTAAATGTTTGGATTGATTCATTCATCCGAAAATTACTCGCATAACTGTGCTCGAAATAATTGCAGATATTACTTTGGTATCTATAAATAGGAAATTGCGAGGTAATATCATTTAGTTAACCGAATGGCCAAAGCATATCCAATTCAACATTGATTGATTTACTTGCCTATGAAATTTCACCCACTTAAAGCCAATTCGATAATAAATATATATTTAAAAGGATAAGGATACCCTTTTTCGGTGAGTGACTTGCACTGGCAATATATATGAGCAAGAGGCGATAGGATCGAACCAAATCGAGTTGCGGGCCATTCGCTTGGAAACGTAAAGATTCGAATCTGGCGGCCAGATATTTTCGCAACGACCGTAATGAATCTTGATCGCCTGCAGTCGATTTTCATTCCCGACGCGAATTTCTGTTTTCGCTTTTATAATTAAACTATCAATATACCTCCGATAAATTAATATTTTCCTTCGGGGCGTCTGCGCATTTACGTCGCGAGCAAATATTGATTTAAAAAATAACTCGTTCACATTCGCTGTGAAACGTATTGTACAGATACGAGAAGATTCACAATGAGCTTCTCTTCAGTTATGATTAAGATATATAGTTTTTCTTGTGATTTCAAAGAATAAAAGTTGTTAGTCCCGGAGAGCCGATAATTAATCTGAATCAGATTTGCGTTATCAGCGGATCGCGGTGAGTGATGGAACTTAATTAAAGAGCTTTAAAAGATCAGCGAAAATTTTACTGTAGCAAACGAGATTTATTGACAGGAATGTATAACGCTCCGATATCTTAAAACTAGATTTAGAAATCGAGTCCACGTCTTCTGGCGTGTTCGGTTGGAAAAAAAGTAATCTGAGTGCGTTTAGATTGGCTTCAAGGATTCGTGGGTCTATTAAACGAGTGACATTAACTCTGTTATCCCGGAAATTGACCTTTTCTTCCGACTTAATCGGCCGATGATTCCTCAGTCTTCTTTTCTATCTCTCTCTCTCTCATTCTTGTTATAGTTGACGAATTCGCGCAACCGATTGGAATCTTTTAAAAAAAGCAAACTCAAAAGCACCGTAACAAAGCTTGCAACAAAAATACACAATTTACTCTCGCGCAGCTGACGAATCCTCGCCTCGGGGCAAAGTGCAGCCCTGGTTCGAGCCTAAAATCGCGAAAAACGCAGCGAAACAGCACCGCTAAAAATAAGATTTTCTCAATCCCGTCTGTTTAGCTCCGAAGGCAATCGAGCCATATTCGCTTCCTCTCCTTTTTATTTCAAGATGCGCATTTTCGCACCCGGTGGATGTGTACGTTAGGCTGATAATCGCCAATTCCCAGAGAGAAAATAGGAGGAGTGCCGCTTTATTAACTCGCCAGAAGCCCCTTTTCTTATTATTATCGATTCGCCAGCTGCTTTGCCTCCCTTTAAGGAAGCTCGGCCGATATGCGCTTTTCTCGCTCGATTTCAGACGGCTTTTCTCGCTGTATTATTTGATGCGGTTCTGGGATTCGTTCTCGACTTTTCCCTCTTATTTCGATGGCTATTGTTCTTTTGTCGGTTCGAGTAAACAAACGAACTTTTCTTCGGCACTATTATTATTCGCGCCTTATTTTTTTTCCCAATATCAGCGCTTTTGAAAGGTCTTCTCGACTTTTCAGGGAATTCGCTTTGTTCGGCTTTATGAAATGGATTTATTTGTTGGGTTTAACGAAGTTAGTTTTAATTATTTACCGCTTGCTGGCTACACAGTTTCAGGGATCAGCATTCAGTTTCATCGAGTAGTTTAAACTAAGTTGCGTTTAGTTACAGAACAGTTCGTAATATGATATACTCACAGTATATATCCGAGGCAAAAGTAGATAATAATTTTATATAATTTTAATTAGTTGACTATCGATTTAGAGGCAACGTACAACTGCAGAAACAGAATTATGTCAATTTTAATCGTGTATATTTACGATATACATTTTAATTAACTCCGATGATTAAATAAGTTTTTATATACAATTTATCGATAGTTTTGACACAAATTCCACGAAGAGAAATTTTTGTCGCGATAAAATATTTCTACCGCCACGTACAATCTGCAAAGTCCTCGTGAAAAACCCAAGAAATTCCTCAGCATCCGTCAGAATGAATGTTTAAATAGACGTCTCGTGCTCACGCTCTCGTGAATCTTGCATCTCTTCCTCGTTCTCTTTCTCTCTCTCTCTCTCTCTCTTTTCACGCCGTTCTCCGCTGGCCTCCTGACTTCTATAAGAAGCCACCCAAGCAAATTAGCTTCCACATATCGCTTGTTTGCTCGATAAAAGAGGCGCTAAACGAACGCGAGAGCCGGGATATTGTTTGAGTTATTTTTTTTTTCGGGCGGCGCGCAACGCAATCCTAACACGGCCGTTCGCGAGGGAGCTTTGTCGCAAGCCTCTTTCGGGCGCAACTTTTTCACGCGCTCGCGCGAATTGGATCGTTTGCTTTTTAAAAGGAGCGCGCGCATTTAGCTCGGAATTTTGCGGGAAGCGGAGAGTCGCCGAGTGTTTCCGCGATGAGTGTGTTTGTTCAGTTGGATGGTCGAATTGCGAGAGAGTTTTTAGTTTCGAACTTTTGGGAGTTACGGAGGTGCGGGAAATGTTTGAAAAAATAGCTTGAAAACAGGCGATTAGTCATACTATGACCTGATTTCGGTGTAGATAATTGAAAACTCGGAATCTCATTCTGGAGGTGGTGCTGAATAATTTAGCGAAATTAAAATGTACGTTTTAACTTAGATAAAAAGATAAATTATTTATATTAGATTGCGAATTTCTCGGTTGAATAAGAGCAAATAACATTAGGAATCGATTGCCGTTGAAATTAAATCTGATTGAAATTCGAAGTAAAATTTTTCAATATAAAACTTCCCATTTAGCGGGTCAGATAACTCGAAGAGAAAATTCAAAAGATTGAAATTAAAATATACAGTTCGTTTTATAAACACCTCATTGACGTTTCCAAAGTCGAGTACTTCAAATTAAGATAACAGACAGAACACGATGCTTTTAAAATGATAGACAAACGATCTTATCTTTAAAACTATATTAGCCATTTCGATAGTTAAAATCACTTCATCTTATTAATGTTCATTAATAATTTTTATCTTGCGATCATTTATTTAATTTATTAGAATACTAAAATTATTTTGCATTATCAAATTTTTTGCATTGAAATATTTTAAAAATTGTTTAATAAAACTTTTGAAGTTTTTTTACAATTGGGCATTCAAAGTTATTTACTTTGAAAAACTTATAATGCTTTGTATGAACAAAGCTATGATCACAAACGTACTCTTCAGTGGGATAATAAACCGACAAAGGTGTCTGTTTATCGAGTTAAATAAATGAAACTTTAACCAAATGAATTACAACTAGAAAATTCCATCAAGACCTGAATTAAGCTAAGAATCTTCAAACATAGAAACACGTATAATATAATGCAATTAGTTCAAAGAAATGTTATCTTTGTTCCCGAATAAATTTCCGTCGTCTCTGCTATTTCAAAACGCAGCCTGCAATTCGAACTATTTTACTAATCCTCCAAAAGCTCGCTTAATTTCATTCGCCGGCGAAACATCAAAGCGACAAAATTCCCGCTAAAATATTAGCCGCGCACCTGCAATTCGTCATCACTGCCTGGACATTCAAAAACAACCAACTCGAATCCTCGACTCGCGTCGGAAGTTTCAAATCCCGGCGGATCCCCCGAAACTCCCCTTAGCCAAATCCCCCGTTTGCGCGAGGAGAGAATCATCTTGAATAAAACTCACATCACTCGCGAGAGAGAAAGAGCAGCAGCCACTCGAGGGAGGGAATCCAAACACTCGCGTATCCACGGACCCTTATACATATGCGGAAGGGAGACAAACGACGCACGTGAGTCTGCCTCTCGGCGCGCTCAACAGTTATCGCCGCCGAACTGAAATCCCGCCTCGGCGCCGCCGAGAAGAAGCGTCGATCTCCGGCCGCTTCTACAAGAGCGGCCTCGAATGCGCGCGGCTCCGACCGGTAGCTGGAGGAGCTTTCGGCTTTTCGCTTATTTTCTGATTAAAATCGAGGCAATTAGCTTGTTTAATTAAAATGGTGATGCACTCTTTGTGTGTGGTAAAAAAATCTGTTAATTAATTAGAAGGATCGCTGCGGCTGGAAAATTTAATTCTCTTTAAAAGAAGGAAAATTGGTTTACCGCGAGATATGCGATATGCCAGCGTTAATTAAGTTTTTTGCCGAAAAACGTTGGATTTTTTTTTCTTTAGCTGCCGCATAAAAGGGCAATAAAGAATCGATCTTTCGCAAGAAAATAAATGGAGTACATCGGGCGTGCTATAAGATTTATGCGGATAAGTGTACCGGAACGTGAGCTTCGAATCAAGAACTTTAAAGTAAATAAAAACAGTGTCTTCGAGTACCCGCACAAAATCCGGAGAATTGAAAACTTCACCGGGGAAAGTTATAAAAGAGTTAGTGACTGTAAAAGTGGAAAGTAACACTTATTTTGAAACCTCGAACCAAGTAGTTTATTGTATACAAAGCCATCCTTAAATAACCCTTTACTCGCTATTCAAATAAACGCGATATTTACCACGTCGAACATTGCACTTTTACTACATTACTACAAAAACACTTCCTGATCAATATAACTCCCAATTCGTCAGCACGAAGCGTTCAAAGACAATATTTCTCGAGCTCCGCCGAAAATGCATGCAGCTACCTCGGGACAAGTCGGAGCGTAAATTCCGCTGCAGGTGCACGGAGAACAAGTGCATGTATAATGTAGACACAACCTCACGCTACTGCCGGCGGCCAATTTACTTTATATACATCTGCGAGCGCGTAATCGAGCCAACGCTGCGGCCACCCGGCAAGACGGACACTTTGCTGGGATTGTTAGTCAAGAGCAGCAGTCGCGGATTGAACAAATTCAAGGTGAATTTTCGAGGTAAGAGATTAGAGGTGAATCTTTAAAGAAGTAACTTAAGATTGTGCGCATTTAACGTTTTTGTACAGTTTCTGTTTAGAATTTTAAATTATTTTTCTTGTTTCTACAGAATCGCATTTTTTAATTTCGAAAATTTGATTTTCAACATCTTTCTTTTTAAGACACTCATCCATTTTACAACTTGAAATTTCGATAAAGTACAAAGAATTAGTTTATTCAATTATTGTAAAATTCGTATATTTCACAAGGCCAATCTACATATCATTATATTTTTATTCACCTTGAAAATTGTAACAGACGCACTGATTATATATAAATTTAACATAATGGGACACAATACTAAAGTGGATAATACGATAGTGTTATAATGGAATTATCTGCACCACAATTTCATAAGCTCAGAAATTATGCTAAAGTAAGAATAATGAATATTGACGAAAAACGACAGTGTAATAGAAAATTGATTTGCTTTATGTTTCTAATAAAGTACAATGTTTATAACATTTTTTTAGCTTTATGTTGAGAGAAATAATGAAAAACTATAAACCCATAAATAATGTATGTAGTACGAGAAAAACAAGATTATATTTAATCTGCAATTAAACGTAAATTTTAGTACGAAGAAGATTGTTCAACTTTGCCTTCATTAAAAAATATCTTTGTTTACGTAGATAATAATTAAAAAATTTTGATACCACTATAATACGTGAGAAGCTATTTTTGCTTTTTAAAGTTGTCATTTTTAACTTTAAAATAAGTGAATGAAAATCTTCCGCGAAATATAACGGCGCATATCATTTTAGAAATAAAAGTTTTCTTATATTACATTTTGATAAAAACGCAAAAAATATCAAACACCTACTTTTATTCGAAAACCTAACCCTGTGGCTAACTTAATTTTGGGCAAAGAGAAAAAAAACTTGCTAAAACTTTTACTATAATAATTGCTCGACAAAAGAAAAGGGTCGAAAAGTTTTCTAGCTGAGGGCAAACTTCTGGATAGAATTGAATACGTGCGACGTTCGCTTGGGTTCTCCTTCGATCTAAAGGCAAATCGAAAAGCAAAGACTGTATGGTTATAAACAGAGTCAAGAATGAGGGATGAGGAAGATGAAAAATCGTAAATCTTCTTTGAGTATTTCCGCCAATGCGGAAGCACGAGTCGATGTTGACCGATGCTGCTCGTAAACCAGAGGGATTCTCTTGGCTTCGTTAAATGAGGCGGTGCAATTTCAAACTTTAGGAAAATGTTATTGTTGATGTAGGAAAATTATTAAAAAATTGGCGTATACTTGTAAAAATTAAAAATGTTCAGGAAAGGGCAATTTATTAACTGGCTTGTTAAAAACTTCCCACAACGTTTCTAATAAAAGGTCATGAATTATTCAATATAACAGATGCAGAAATAAAACTTGTGATTGCTTTTGGCGACTTGGATCAGCATTGTAGTGTAATAAAATGTACAGTAAAACAAGGCACATAAATGTGTCACAAAGTAAATCTTGCCGATGTTAACGGCCTACACGAAAAATCCTCCAGGGAAATTCCTATTAAAATACGACGATCCCCGCAGCGTGAAAGACTGTGTATTGAGTATAGAATGTACTAACCCTGAAACAAATGAGAATATTTCATTTTTTATGACACGGAAGTTTTATAGAAAAGCTCCAGAATACTGTACGTGCGATATATGGGTTATAACATTTATTAAAAGAAACTTCTAATGAATAGTATTTTATCAAAATAAATAGTTTCATTTAATTACTATATCTTTTGAACAAGTATCCAAGCTTAGAAATTGCCCTTTACGTCATGTTGCAGAGATGAACGACATAAAATGGGATTCTCTTGAAAAGTAAATTCATGATTTTCAACTTGTTTATTCTTTTAGGTATATATGTAACATTACCAATACGTTATAAGAAAAAAAGGTTCTTTATAACAATATATCTGTAAAAAAAATTAAATGTAGGTAAAATTTAAATAAAAAGTCTTATTGTAGAAAAAAACCATTAGATTTATTTTATACATTGTGCCAAAAATGTACTCATTACGATTAATCAGTACTCGCAACCAATATAATTTTAAATATGATAACATGTAGGTAATGTAATAATACAGCGACTTTCTTCTATACATTTATATATAATATGGATCCAACGCATAAAACTGCATTGCTTCTCAGTCTACGTATATTGGGGTATTTAGCGACTAATTAACATGATACTGCTTTGCGAGCTTGCCGCGGAACTCGATTTGCAGTCAATGAACCCAGTCATTGCATAAATATATAATGCTTTGCGAAAATATCATTGCTTTCATACTTCGCACGCACTCACAGAAGTGTATTCATATTTAAATAAATCGCAACATTATATGCACCCATACGTTGACGAGAATAAAGAATGAAGGAATCTAACAAGAGACGAAAGCTCCAAATATTGATTCGGACGATGAAAATGCACGATTAGTCGATATAAAGTTTTTCCAATTTTTTTATAACTTTATGTACATTTTTTTCAGTAATGTAAAGAATGACTATGTTTAGGCCGCACCTAACATTTTTGTTCTTAGAGACTTTAATTTATATTTATATATCAAATTTCTTTAAATTTTTCTTAAATAAATAAATAATTTGTTGTGAACGTAAAAAAAATATATTTAAAACAAAAGTACTTTTAAATTAATAATTATTTTAAAATACAAATATAAGAAAAAACCGTGCTCTCTTGGTAAGTACTTGCCACAAGTTTAAAATTTACATTATAAAATAGCATTATTTGTGCTTTAAACAGCATTTTGCACTCTACGTAAAAATTATACAACATGTAACACGTGAATAACTTTTAAATTAAAAATTAATATATTAGATATGCAAAAAAACATAATAAAAACAAAATCTTTTATTATAAAATAAATCACTTATAATACACATTTTTGTCACCTACTCGAATATAGAGAAATAAATCTAGACAATTTTTACAAGACAAACCTAAAATCAAATTAAAAATGTATTAAAAAAATTTTTTTGCATATAGTCTATAAATTAAAAACTTGTCAAGAGAGCACTTCATACTAATACTTTCGAAAACAAATGTACTTTCCAAAGTCCAAAATTTACGTTAGCTTGGCGATGAGAAGAATTCTCTTTCCAAGATACGCAAACAGTCAGCATAATCTACACATCACTGAGACATCAATCGGAGATTTTAAACATCGACGCACTTCTCTTTCCTTTGCTATTACAAAAATATAGTATTTTTAAACAATGTCTAGGAAATGTACAACGATCATTATCAGGCGCTCAAGATATACAAATACACTCATCTTCATTGTTTATGAACGTCCTACTTATTGCATAATTGCACGACGAGTATTTCTATATATTTCTTGGAGTGAAAAAATTGTTTCATCGGTAAACTCTCTATGAATACTCAATTACTAACTTAGTCTCAAATATAAAAGTATTGACTTCATCTTTAAAGGCAAATTGCATTTATATTTGAATCAAAGTCGATGACTAGACAGTGCGTAAATTGATATAAAACACATATACGCTCTCTCTCTCTCTCTAACTAGCCTAAATATCAAATCACTTTTGTATATTAAATTGCATCTAAAATTGCTTTATACCTAGTTCAAACATTCCTCAGCAACAGTCAGAATTTGAATTTCATCAACTATTAGAATTTTCCCAGTTCGACGAGTTTCCTTTTTCTTCTCCTAAGAAACGTATAGAAAATCACTCCCTATTTACAGCAGCCGGAAGACGTCCAGCCAAGCGTCTGTCACTTATAAATCTACGTTATCGCTTCGTGTGAGCGGGCAGTCAAAATAGCCGTCGAATCTTCTTCGTAATCGTCATCATCATAATAATCGGCAGCAGCAGCAGTAGCATCCCGTGCGATTGCGGCTCTACCCTAGAATCAGTGGGGCCCCATGAAAGCGTTGGTGTCTTCGAGCTCCTCGTCGGACGCCTCAGAGTCCGTGGCCTCTGTAACAAGCAATTTGCCAATTATTTCGGTTGCCCCGCTGGATTAGATTACGAGTCGGAGGGAGAGGGAGAATGGCAGTGGTCCGAGGTCGAGAGACCTTTTCCGCAGAAGGCATTTTTTCCATGTACAAGAATGAGCTAGGGTACACTAGTGCGTACACGCCTGCGTGTTTTTATATAAGTAGACATACGCCACCACTTTGCCAATTAGACTTTTATAGGAAGAGAGTCGACGCTGACGCACTTGGATGGATAAGTGATGCCGGAGGCTGATGTTTGTAGTCGCAGTAAAACAAATATTTGTTAAAGAATAAGAAAGTGAAAATTGTTTTTTTTTTCATACTGATAAACTTGATTTGATAATAGTATAATCGAACATACGCAATTAAAATCACATTCAAATGAATGTGAGGGAGACAAAACATTTCTCTAAAGTATTACTTTTCTAAAATAAAAGTCAGCCATCACGACATATTTTATCAAGTACGTTAGCATTCGACACGTAGGATTACGGATTTAAATATCAGATCTAGCCCATCACAAGGAGAAAATTATAGTATATGTATAATTCAAGCGGAATAGATATATAATCTCCGCCGAGGTGCAGCATTAGATAATCATTCAAAACAGTGAAACTCCGCCCTCCTCTCCGCGGGAGAAAAACACCTGCACGTAAAAAACCTCAAGTAAAGACAAAAACAGAGAGTACGCAGGGAAGCCTCATAGAGTTTCGTAATCTTTGCCTACACGCACAAAAAGCCGATAATGGATCGGTTGTCGATCAATGGGGTAATATAGACGCACGCATACGTAACAGTTAGTTATTTAGACTCGTCATTACCGCCGTCCAAAAGCTGTGCAATGGCCACACTTGAAATCAATGTTGCTCGATTGTTAATTACGCTCGCTTCATGCATGACAGATTAATGACACAGTGAGGAGACGGTGAAACGTGCCGCTTTCGATGTTATAAGAGAAATTATTCGGTTAAAAACATTTTTACAGCCTTAGTAATCGTATCTTCCTTGGTTTTTGCAAGCAGGAAAGAATTTTAACGAGGAATCACGTTTTTAATTTTTTCTAAACTATTGTACTTTTGCAGTCTTTAAATTTTTTTATAAAATGCATTATTCATTAATCGTTACTAATGCCGAATAATCAACGGCGATTACTTCTCACTTTCTTGAATATTGCGTTTCTGAATCAAGAGTCGTAGCAATCAATTGAGTATAAGATATAAAATTATTTTAATGTAGCCTGGAAAGTTAGTGGAAATATTTACAATGTATTATTATTTAATATTATATAAAATGTAAGTAAAATGCATTTGCTAAAGCTGTGAAAATTTTTCATTTGCAATTTTTCATAGCGTGTAATTTATGATGTATATTACATTTATGAAAGTGAAAAATTAAGCAATTTTGAAAGCAATGATTATTATAGTGAATCTAAAAACGTAATATACTTACTAAAAACTAAATTAGGATCAAAATTCTCAAACATAAAAAAATAATCAGTGCATAATCAATTTAATTTTATGCGATACAATTTTCAAACTACTGTGAAATTACAATACATCATAAAAAATATGCATAAAAAGCTGATTAGTGTTTGAGTTGCAATTTTATCTCACGAAAAATAATAATAAAAATTGGTCGCTTATCAAAACTGACAACGTTGTGTTAAGTAAACTGTACAATTAATTTTTTGTTTGGCAATAATTGCTGCGTTATTTCGATAGCATCGACGTCAAAACATCATCAAAGCAAAAGTAACGTGAGTCTTCCGAAGTCTTCCTGTTCGAGTAATCAACAAATATTCCAAAACATAAAACCCGCCGTGAAAAAAATGTTTTTTAAATATTTATAAATCCATTGAAATTGTACATTTGCAAACGAAAATACAAAATATAAATTTCACTGGCCTTGAAACCTCTATAATACCGTCGATAATTTAGAAAATTTTTATGCTATTTATGATATTCATTAAATAAAACTAAGGGGCTCCCTATAATATATCAAAAATAACTATGGAGTTTACTAATTGAACAAAAGTTTAAAAATTAAGTTGATTACGCATCTGAGTTTTTGGAAATTATTTGAAAACCTTGAAATAAAATTCGGTACCAGATAAACACAGCATACTATTCGGGTGATCCCCTGCTGATCATCTATAAACGCGTTGATTCTGCTTGCCCTTTTTTCTTATATTCTAGATTCATGTCTGCAAGAAATATGCAATTTTTTTTGTTGATTACACATGACTTTCTCATCATTCACAGTGCGTACTGAAACGCGTTTCGTAATAAAATTGTGTATGTCCCTTGCGTCACTTGCTTTCTATACCGAATTAGTAATTAAGCTGAACGTATTAATTTTGTAAATAACAAGTATTAAGTGATAAATGAAACATTTTATAAAAAAATATGCGATATTATTAAATAATGGAAGAATTTTAAATGGCTATTACAAAATAAATGTAGTGGCGTTAATTAAAACAAAATGTTACGGTTTACAGCATTCGACAGCAATGTGTTAATGCGAAAGAAAATAGCACTTTAATTTAATAAGGTACTAAAAATTAGAGAAAATCAGTTAAAGTAGCTTTTTTCTTTCGTTTTTCTTGTAGCTTTGAGTTTTTGATTTAATGTAGTGTGTGCGTGTATTTATAAACTACTATTTAGGCGTGATGCGCAGTTATCAAGCAAAATTAAAGTGATACGAATTGATGTTTCATAAATTATGTTCACCTAATTTAGGATCATGCTAGATAAACGAGTATCATTTCCTCATTAAAGAATATCTTCCTAGATAAGAATTTACATAAATGTTATTAATTTAATTATTCTTATTTAGAAAGTATTTAGTTATTGTAGAAAGATAGAAATTTTATGTTGCTTTTATTTGACCCTTCAATACTTTGTGATAAGTTTCAAATTATTTTCAACCGTTGCACCTCAAATATGATTCCTTAGTAATCTTAATTAGATGATAAAATAGTTTTCTATTGAGATTTGCAAACGTATTTGCAATTAGGCGAGAGAGAGGACGATAAATTATTTATTATCTTTTTATTTCTTTTTCGCAATACCTAATATTTAAATATTTAAATAAGTAAAATTTTAAATCACACAAGAGAAAAAGAATTGAAAAAAAAAGATATCAGTTAATAACATAGACTGGTAATATTGAAACGTTTCTTAATTATTCTTCATGCATTTGATTAATTAAGTATTGAGTGATTACAAGTCTTTTATATAAATTACCAGTTACCACTGAAATACTAGTATCTCCTGTATTGTTTTTAATTTTATCAAAAAGTATTAATTATATTGTTTTCATTTAATTAATAAAAAAGGGTAGATTTAAAATCTTTAGTTAAACTATGTACACCAAAATTATGGTTTTTAACGCTAAAGAACTATATATTTTGGTGAAACGTACCTGCAATCATGCGGTCGACCGCTGCTTTATCCTTTTCAATATACAAAGCAGTGAAGAAAAAGAATAAACTACCTAATAATTCTATAAAGATTGTAAGGAACAAAGCGTATTGTAAACTCCTAAATTCTACAACTGGATCTGTGTCCATGGGTAATGTCCCTTCTGGTTCTGTCCAACCTATTGTCAAATTTGGCAGTATTACGCCTTTTAAGGCATC
The DNA here is from genome assembly GCA_900474385.1 of Ormyrus pomaceus. NCBI lineage: Eukaryota > Metazoa > Arthropoda > Insecta > Hymenoptera > Ormyridae > Ormyrus > Ormyrus pomaceus. The sequence goes on from UCOM01000153.1 coordinate 118,331, forward strand.
TGAAATCTAAACAAAAAAATGAATTAATCTACTTAGATATACTTTTTAATATTTGAATTTTTAATACGCAGTTATGAAACATTCCTTTACAATTTGTAAACAAATAGTATTATTAATCAAAATGTTTTTGTGAATACAATCGTATGATCAAATTACGTCAGTATTTGACGTCAATTGCGAGAAAAATAAGTCTGATTCACACTGAAACTTAATTTAAGATATATTTTGTATATCATCCTGAGAAAGTTTCCCGAGTTCAAGCATCTTAATAAATCATGAATAGTAATCATAACTGATAATCAAGTTAAATTCATGTAATGACATTTTATTAAGAGATCGTACGTGTTCATGTTTTAGATTGAATGAACCTCTGAGTCAACCCAAGATATAGACAAAATATGCATAAGTATGCATCTGAACTCCAGACGCGTCAAGTAAATAATGTGTGGTACTTACTACGCCTATAATATATGAAGCGCCTGCATCGCCGAGAGCGTGGGCAAATAGTATTTGGAATGCCTCGGCAGTTGATCGCCTCGTCGGTATTACAACATACTGAAAAAATTTTAATTAGACTTTCATTTCATGTTTATTCATTTTGATAACAGAATCAAATGAGTATGCAACATTATTAGATAATAGATATTTGACTTTTTTCGAGATAGTAAATTTTAATTTGACAAATAAAGCATTTGATCCTCACGATTTTTAATTTTTTACTACTTACCAATAACATATCAGCCACTATTGACCAATTAATGTTAAGAGCTAATTGACCAAAGAATATTAAGGTATAACAGACTACATCATTTGAACTAGCAAAAACAGATCCAAAGAATATTAATGGAGCACTTATTAAAAGGCCAACTGCACAGATCACTGGGTCAGCTTGATGATAGCGAACTCGTAGTTTTTGTGCTAACATGGAGCCCATAGGTACTCCTATCAAACCAGCAAGCATGGCTATTACACCAAATTTATAAGCTACCCTGTAAAATAATACGCGATTATTAAATGACTAAAAATTTAACTATTATAATTTAATTTTATAAAAACTTACGCGTCGACATCAACGTCATCATTACGATATTGAAGTTTCAAACCATACTGAATAAATGTAGGTCCCCAAAAAGCTAGAGCACCCGTAACAAAGGAAACGCAGGTAAATCCAGCAGTAGAAAGCATAAAACTTCGACTGTAATAAGATGAATAAGTATAATTATACTTACATTTTATAATAAAATTTATAATGATATATTTATAATTTAATAAAAACTGAAAAACATACTTTTTCATCAAATCTTTTATATCTTCACACCAAGAAGTACTGGCTATATGGGATCCACCTTCTTTTTCTCCTCTTATAGGATCTCGTACTAATAATAAAATTAGAATGATTGCCACTATACCTAAAATTGGTGTTATTCTTAATCCCCATTGCCACTGTCCTGTTGCTTTTGCTGTTTCTCCTCCAGTTATATATCCTAAGCCACTGAAAAAAAGATATTTATGAAATTTAACTA
>UCOM01000154.1:7635-118668 GCA_900474385.1 Ormyrus pomaceus
GGCGGGGGGTGGGATGCCTCGCTAAATCTTGCGATGTAATCCAGCGCGCCGAGAGACGAAGTAGCAATTCAAACTGCCAGCAACAGCTGAGCCGACTAAACAATTTCGACAGGCCGCGCGGCTGCAATTTGCACGCACGCGTGGATATCCTCTGCGTATGTGGTTCGCGCGCGTACTCCTATATATATATACGTCGCCGCTGGGTCAGAAGACGCGCCGTAAATATTTGAAATTTACATGTAAATGAGGTACGAGGGGGCCCCGAGGGCCAATTTTCGTCGGACGCCAGTCGGGGGGGAGGGGGGTTTAGCCGCGTTTATGATGGAGTCGGGAACGCTGATGGCTTGATCGCCCGCCCGCGACGTCGATCGAGGAGCGAGGAGCCGAGTGGGGCCGGTTTGCCCTTGGAGCTTTTTCGTTGCCTTTACCGACTGGAGTTTTATTAGTTTTCCTCTCGTTATATTGCTATTTTGAATTTTCGATGAGTTTTCAGCCCTTTCGCCGCTTTACGAGGTTGGAAAGTTAAGGCTGTTAAACGTTTATTAGCGGTGTTTTTCGCTGTACGCTTTCGAGCGCTCGGTGGAAAATTTTATATGCTCGCGATTCGCGTTCGATAAACAAAGTGGAACTTGTTCGTTAAACGTAATCTTTGTACGGTATTACGATTCCGTAAAGATTGCGTGTATCGGAAACTTGTTACGAGTTATTAATTTAAATCGGAGACGCGGGCAGTTACATTAAAATCTCGGTAGTTAACGACGAAAACGTTCACAAATATAATCTTGCCAGTCGCGCGTTACAGAAACGTGATTTAAATTTTTTCATCATTAAATCTACCGCGCGACTCGTCGATCTCATTTCTCATTTCCTGAATACACTCGACGATTCGGCATCGATTCCCATTCAGATCGCCCGATATCACCCTCGCGACTCGCGAGAAAAAAAAACAGAGAAGTAAACCGTGAGCGCGTCGGCGTCGTCGGCGCCGTTAACGGGCCTTTAATTGCTTGCAGCAACACTCGGGCCTCTAAATATTCCAGGGACTCGCAGCGACCGGCCAATATAATCCCGCGATTTTATCGCCGTTGTGATCAAGACTTTAAACTCGTCCTGCTGGTCTCGGTCTATCTGTCGTTGTCAGGCTGCACGCGCTCTGCTGCTCCCTCGGCCAGGAAACTCTCTCTCTCTCTCTCGGTCGTCTGTTGCGCATTTATTAATTCCAGTCGGCGTGCGCTTAGCCTCGAGGGGGGCAGCCTGGCAATGATTTCTCGCACGTTTCTTATGCATAGCGACGCGAGGCGACGCGCGGCAGCTTCGCCGCGTATATATATAGTATACGATAATCTCGCGGCTCTCTCGCTCTCTCTCTCTCTCTCTCTCTCTCTCTCTTGCTCCGGGGGTTGCGCCGTTGTTGCTGGCTACTGGCTGCGGTCGCCGCTAAATGAATAATAAAATCTCGTTGAATAAATTAGGAAGTCAATTTGCAGCTGATTATGCCGCTGCCAGTGGGCTCTGCCTTGCGCCGCGCGCATTTTTCATCTGACTTCCGTGTGAATTTATAGCGCGACGCGCGGCGATCTCGCGGTGGTTGCGGAGCGCTTCGACGCGGCGATGGGAAGTCGAGAATCGAGCGGTGCGCGCAATTTTTTTTTCGCGAGCGGATTGACGGATTTATCGACGTGTTATTAGAAGACGGCTCGGTCCGTTTCCGTTGAATGTAATTTTCTATTGGAAGTTATGGCGCGGATTGAAACGAGTGAGAATTATGCTTTGCAATTTATTTTCCATGCATTATTTATTCGTGATTAAGAAACAAAAGTAAATAAGTCGTTGAATTAGGTCGCGAATAAAACTACTTTATGATTCTTATTGTTTGTATTTATGGAGTTAATATAAGTAATTGATTTTATTGATTATCACCTTGTTATAGTGTATTTACTTTTTGCATTAAATTATTTTTAATTCTTAAATAATTTGATATAGGATTTTTAACCTCTTCTGATCGGCACCATGAATGCACAAATAACAAATTTTTTTTCATGGATCTATTATTCTTTTGCCCTAAAAACTTAAAATATACAGACATATATCCCTTAGTGTATATATTTTCTTATATAAATGCGTGTCTACATATGTGGACACTAGTACTATTTGGAATGAAAAATTGCGTGGGAGTCGTTTATATATTCAAAAAATAACCCACTACCAACCCCAACTCCTTTCATCCCACGGGTTAACCGAGTTACTAAAGAAATAATCCACAATAAATATTTTTTATAGCACTTTTAATTTAATAACGGTCGCGATAGATTTTTTCCGCCTGCAGTTATAATAGGCAAAAATTAATTTTTAATTAAATAACGTGATTGCTTCTCGTAGAATTTTTATTCAAAGTATTTGTCCACATATGTGGACGTCGGTCAGAAGTGGTTAAATCACTGAGGGTACATTAATTAAAAGATCGATCGATTACTCAGAATATTTTTAACTCAAAATCAATTAAATTTTAAAATAAATTAAATTCATTGATTGACGCATTAATTTAATAAATTTATATAGTTAATATCTATTAAAAATTTATGAATTGAATAAATTTTATGAATTTTTAATTAAATAAATTAAATGAATTAAATAAATTCAGTATCAACTTAATTTTATTTGTAGAATTTAAAGTTGTTTTTAATTCTGCTGTACTTATCTGCGAGTCTATACAAATCGCAGTATTGTTTTTGTTCATGACATAATGTTAGTACACCATTACTCTAATAGTTCGAATGCAAGTAAACGTAAAAATACTTGTTTGTATTATATTTAACTTTTTATTATTGCCATAAATGGCCTATGCAAAATACAAGTCAGACATTATGAATGACTACCGTCATAACTAAATACACGGAAAAATCCCTGCAAAAGTAGTGCAGTATAAATAACGTTAATGTTACCAATATCGTTATAATTACAGAAATTTAAATTTAAATTAATTTAAAATTAAAAATGGTAAACTTTCTATAAATAATTAACTGAACTGGTTACTGCATGTTATATTTGTTTTTCAAAGAATCTTTAGTAAAATCACTAGAAATGCAGTTAATTCAAATTTTATTAACTTTATATATTCTTTTATATTTAAAATGAAAAATGAAATAATTAATTAATTAATTACATACTTACCTTAGATGATTTATATATTTCGAAATTTTATTGATTGCATAGCTGGATATTTATGTTTGTAAATGTGACTATGAGTTTTATTATTGCATTCTTCATGCTTCAATATTTGTCGAAGCGAAAGATTTTAAAAAGATTAAATGATTGAAAAATTATAAAAATATCTTCATACTAATTATTGCAAATCTCAAATTTAAAAGAATGTTAAACTATTTTTCAATTAAAAATAATTAATTCTTTAGTATATGAAAAACAATTTATTACAAACAAAGGTAGGAATAAAGGAATGGGAAGTTTTTAGAATTGTCCGAATGAATAGTCATGTGATTTATAGAAAAACATTTACATATTTATATATATAAAATATAATACAATTTCTTACAGTGTAGACGATAGTGTAGCATATCTCGATTCCGCATTATCATCGTCGTGTTCATTGTCACGCTTTACGGGCGATGCTGCATGTTAACAACGCACAACGTTAGTTTCCTCCCACAGTGTTGTATTTTTTTTTGTGATCTTTCTGTTATTTTGCGCAAACTAGGTCGGTACAAATCTAGGACCTGTTTCCGGAAGGATAGAAAGGGCCGGTACGTACATATACATGATACATATATGTGAACAATAGAGCTAGAAAGAATGTATCTATTTTTTAGCGAGTTGCTCCGTTGGCTACGCGCGACTTTTTTTCAGTTTTTTTTTTTCAGTTTTCCTCGTCAAATCGTCAACTGTGTGTTTTCTCTGCGTATATAGATACACAGGCATAGGGAGAGAAATCAGAGGAAAAGTGGGATGAAGGAATGCAGGATCGGAGGGGGGATTATAATTCGTGGATTTTTTGCCTACTATACTATCACGGATCGCACGTAAATCTATGACTATATACAGGGCTTTTCTTTGCTATTTACAAGTCACTTACGCGCATCGCATTCGCTCGGAATTTTACATTCATATATGCGTGTGTCTCTCGCTCGCACTTTCGCCATTCGCTCGCCTTATTTATCACTTGCATCCCTACGTCGTCGACGTCGATGTTTCTTTTATTTCTCTCTCTCTCTCTCTTTCGCAAAATAATCTTCAACAATATGAGCGACTATCGATGTTTTGCGCGAGCGAAAAGAAACAATGCCGACATCTGCCTCAAAGCTTTTTTTCTTTTTCCCCGCCGTGAGATATGAATGAAAAAGTGGCACGGTTCGATCTTGTCGGCATTGTCTGCCTTCGCACGCGAATTCAACATCCGATCGTCACTCTCCGTACAAAAACATAAAATCGATCGGTCGCACGACGACGAGGCAATGTCGACTCTTCCTCTAATTAATAATTCTTCTACATACAATACATACAAGTCGCGGTGGCGGCTCTCGATATACTTCCGGCCTGTGCGAAAAAAGGGTCTGTCTGTCTATTCCGTGTCTTTCTTTTCATCGCGCTGATATGTGTGTCCGTTGCAAAAAACGGAAATGAAACGACCGGCGTAATTCGCCGCCTTCCTCGGAAGTCGGAAATTGAATATCTTCAGCCCAGGATCTTGGAGAGCAAGAGGAACTGTAAGAAAAGAGGGTCCTCTTCATCGTTCAGCTCCTCGCTCCCTCTCCTGGGTTCACTCTCGGCCGTGGAAGGGGGAGAAAAGTTACCGAGATGAATTCGTGAATTTCTTAAGGAGATATGAAAGGACGCGCTTTATCGACTGATGAACGATAATTGAACTTTCTTCGTTTATTAAAGTTTCCCACGGGGGAATTTGCATTTTTTGACTCTCTGCTCGCCAGAAAAGATAACGCTCTTTCCTTTCTCTTTTAGCGAGCACACCGAATGGAGATCGAAACTGTTCGTTTAATTGAATTCTCTAGAATTTATACGCGCCGGAAAAACTATCGAGTGCCGCATTTGAAAACAAAACTATTCTCTTTTCTCCGGTAATTTTTACTTTTATACGCTTCGTTCGCGTGACACGCCTGCGCGATGCTCCCAAAAAACCGTCGTGCTGCTGGTATTACTGCGAAATTAATGCATCGTTAACTACTATTCCTCCTTCCCCTCATAGTCAGCTTCTCCTACGTATAAACATAATTTTTAGCTTCGCAACCCTCGTGTTTATAGGTTTCGTGCGAGAAGTGTTACAGACGATTACACGCCCCGCACTTTCTTGATTGTTCTGGATATATCACCGGCAGTTTTCCGTGCTTCATTCACCACCTCCTGCAGCTCGTAACGCGCGAGTTTAACTATATATAACGTCCCAAATATAGTTTCTATTCATTCGTTTTACTCAAATTTGAAACAGCCTTGACCTCGCTTCCATCACTTCCCTTTCGTTTCCGGAACGCTTTTATTTTTTTCTTATTTCTTAGCTACATACTCAAAGCTCTCGAATACTTTTTTTGTCTCTTACCACTTGTCCACTCTTCATAAAGAAAACGTCTTTGCTGGTTTGGTCAAAGGTGGCAAATAATATTCTTTGAATAAAATATAAATAAACTTTTTACTATACAAACAGATCTCTGCGAATCGCGAAAAAGGTAATAGATAATATTTTCCTCAATTTTTTGTTTTAGAAAAAGAAAAACGGAATTTATCTTTCCAAAGAGTGAAGAAATGGACTCAATCGATCCTATCTCGCTACACATACAGACGTCCTCTATGACACCGACGGATAATCAGTATTAAATTGTAAAACATTAACTACGACATTCTTAAATATCGACTTTTTAGCCGGCTATCAGTGCGCCGGAAGAAACGGTGCCTTCGACTTGCGTGCAAAGGGTGAAAATCTAAACATCGACGAAATTTATTTTCTCACTTTTTTCAGCACTTCGTCGGGAGTTTGCAGTGCACAGTAACCGAATCGTGCTTCGTATAGGCAGTAAAAAAAGTATGTAAGTAATCTTCACAGCAACAAGTAGTCCATAGAAAATCATAATAATAAACGAATAAAAAAAAAAAAAACGAAAAGTAAAGTGTTTTAAAAAACACCGGTGGTTCCATACCCCATTTTACTGTCTATAGATAACAAAGTAAGCAGCCGTAAATGAATGCGCAAGCAGCAGCGTTACCTTGTAGAAGAAGTCTGCTAGGAAATATCATGTGCAACGGATGGTCGCCAAGCGTCGGAGGGAAAAGCGGCCACGTACGAGCCCGCGATCGTTTATTAAAAATTGTCGCACCTTTAAAAAAAATGACGATCTCCGCGACGATCGCGAGCTCGTCCGCTTAATCGTTCGTTTGAATTCCCGTCCCGTGAGAACGCGTGAAAGAAAAAAAAATCTATCGCTACGCGACGGTCAAACTTGAGTAAAAGCTGACGATAGAACGTTTGACCTCCGTTAATAAAAAGTAAAGGTGACTTGCCCTCTTTCGCGCGAGAGGAATAAATCTTAAATATGAATAAATAAACGCTTCTTTTTCGCTCGCGAATAATAATGTTAATAGTGACAATAATATTATATATATATTGTTAATTTCGTTAAAAAAGTCGAAAAAACTGTACAGAACGGCTTGTATAGGGGATCGGACCAAGTAAAAGTACCGATCGATTGAAAACGTCGCTTCGATCGACGCTTTTACTTTCTGTGCGAAGGAAATTAATACTCGAGCGACTGGACGACGGCTCGTTTTCATAAAAATAAATGTAAAGCACTTAAAAGGTATCGATAACTGTGTAAGAAAGAAAATAAAAGGCAGTTTTTTTTCAGTTCTTTTTAAGTCCGTAGGTCCAATTACTCGCGCACCTTGAACTCTCCTCGCGCCCGGCTATACAGCTCTCATCACCAAACCGTTGATTAGTCTCGCGCCTCGAGAAAAATGTTAAATCTATAATATACATCGCATAGACTCCTAACCAGTAGTTAACAAAATGTACAACGCAAGAGTTAATAATGACAATAATTAATAAAGAGAAAATAATAATAAAAAAAAACCTAATGAGAGACAGAATGCACGTTCCATCGCTTTGATCAAGAATGCGCGCGTGTCTTACTCGCTCACCAAGAGTAGCAGCGGCCGGCGTTCCGACGACTTGCGCTGCCGAATGGTTCACCTAAGCGCCGCGATCAGCAGCGCCAGGATCATCGCGACCGAGGCGCACCTGGCGGCCGAGCCCGCGGCCAATGACGAGGCGTCGCTGCTGCGCGACACCTTGTTGCGCACGAGCTGCCCCCTCTCCACGGCGTTGGATTCGTCGCTCTCAGCGCCACCTATCTCGCCGTCCTCCGAGAGTATCATCGACAGCTTGTTGCTGTGCTGCGGCTTGCGGGTGCAGGGCACCTTCGGGTCCTGGTAAGGTCGGATTATGCGCGGGTAGTGCGATTCCAGGTTCTGCTCGGGTAGGATCGAGCCTCTCGTGTTGGAGCAGAGGGGCTTGAACGTCCCCGAGCGGGTTGCGTCCGCGAATTTACGGAAATTCCTCTCCCAGTCGTAGCTGACCAGTCGGTCTTCCAGGGTCATGCCTTTCAGTTCGGGCGGTGAACTGATTTTCAGTGGGCTCGGTCCTCTGTAAAGCAGAAAGGACGAGGGGGTATCGGTTAGTGACGAAACGAATTAATCAATTAATCGACGACAGTATAAGTAGCATCCAAGGGGGAGCAGGGCGCAATTAACAGTTTGTTTAAAACGAGGGTAACACTTACTCAAGTTTCTCGATGCCGAGGCTGTGCAGGACAGTGGGAAGGGCCGGGAGCGAGTAGCAGAGCGACAAATCGATCCTCGGGTAGTACAAAGCCGAGACCAGGCAAGTTTCTTCCTTCGTCGTTAATCCGCCGAGCGTGATCGTTTGCCTTGTTTGGGAGGAGTAGGTGCACTCCGCGATTAAGTGGTCGCCCTGCAATGCAGATAGCGAGACCGGTCTCCGGTTAGTGTCGCGATTAAGCTCGCGAAATTTTCGCGAATCAAATTCTCTCTCTTTCTCGTTTCCACGAACTTTCCACGGCTGGCTAATTCGCGTTTGAAAGGACACTTGCGGTTTTAATAATGAGATCATTAGCCGCGCGCGGAATTTTCCGAAAATTCGGAAGCTCCGAGCTCTCGGTGAGTGTAGTTTTTGTTGAATGGCTTCCACGGTGTAAACGAGTAATTAACCGTTTGATAGCGCGACGATTAGAGCAAAGTTTTCCGCGCGAATGGAAACACGCGTTTTCATTTTACGCTCAGTTGGATAAGCATCAGAGGTGTTTTCATTCAATATCAATTAACTCGATTAAAACTGATTCAACGTATTTTATTATATTTACCAACAGAGAAAGAGATCGAAACGTATTCCGGTTAATTTTAAAAAATAAACGCTACTCACCGGTAGGACCTTGGCGGGTCTCTGCAGTCTGCGGTACTCCTGATAGCTGGGATCGTAGCTGGCGTCAGCTGCGATGGGCGGCAGCTCCCATCCGTCTCTGATCTGCCTGAGCCTGACCTTCTTGCCGAGCTGGTGCGTGTGCATAATCACCGCGAAGACGTTCACCCCGCTGTCGGGCACCGTCTCGCCGGTGCACTTGGAGATGCAGTGGCCCTCGGATATCACCTCGGGCTGTCCGGGTGGAATGATGTGTCTCCAGTTGGGATCGATGCCGATGCTGAGCACTCCGGCGTCGTGCTTCCTGAGCTTGTCCGTGTAGAGGAGCCTCAGGCCCGAGTTGTCCGTGACGAAGTTGTCCAGCTGGGGGTTCGAGTAGTGCGTCTCGAGCATGTAGAAGTGCGGGCCCTTGTACGGGTCCAGGGCGTAGCCGGCCTCAGGCGGGTAATTGAAGCCCTGCTTAACAGAAGGAAGAGAGGCTTTCTTTACTCCTCCGCGACTTCGGTTGCTCGTCCTTTTTCGGGAAGAGCCGCGTTAATCGCCGGCCGAGCCGAGTAATTCGTTCCGCGTAATAAGCGAGAGAGAGAGAGAGAGAGAGAGAGAGAGGAGCCCGAGCAATGAGACGTGCGATTTATTATCAATAACGGTCGCGAGAGACAAACGCACGTCATTTCCTCTCCGGAGCTGCTCTCCCCGGGTAAAAGGGGGACAAAAAGAAGGCAGCGGCGATAAAAAGTCGGTGCACCGCGGCGATCCAACTTAATCACTCGGCTAGATAGAGAAATCTCGGCGAGCGATCGGCAAAAACACGGGCAGCGATCGGTTCAACAGCGGAAGAGACGACGACGACGACGACGACGACGACAACGACGACTTTGGACTTTGGACGGGAAAGGAGCGCGTGCATGTGTAGATTGCACCTTCGCAGGGAGCTCACGTTTCGCGGCGGAGAACGGGTTTGCCGCCGCCGCTGCGGTCGCTCTCCGCTCTCCATTGGTATGCATTACGGCGCGAGGAGGATTATCGCGCGCCGCTGGAAGTTACACCCGCGAAGACGTGTCTTTCGGGGCTTAAAGCCGCAAGCTACGTAATGCCGATCCGTTAGCTTCTTCCTAAATAATGAGCCCCAGCTGTTTAGATCGGGGGGGATTTGCGTTCCGTTTGCCCGGGGATTATAATATTTCGAGGACGCGCGGCGATAAAAATACCGATCTTCCGGGAGGGGGGAGGTTAGTTTAGATATAATGGAGATGAGCTTTTTCGAGCGGATCGTTTCAAGTTTTTAGATATTATGTAAATTTGATAGGGGACTGCAGCGGGAATATGTAAGTGGGAAAAGATCGCGGGGCAATGGATGCTGAAAAATTTTAAATTTGTACTTTATATTTAAAGGATAATCTCGACAGCGCGGAGAGACGTTGAAAAGGGGGCCGCGGAAAATTCCAAGACGCTATAAGCGCGAAAGTCGCCTTTTAGACAAATATAAAGTAAACGCCGCGTTAAGGCCGGCGTATATTCGGATTTAAGCGTCTCGTCGCAAAAAGAATCATTCAAAATGTATATACGGAGCCCGGCGGAGTGAGAGAGCGAGCAAAGAGAAAACGGCGAGGGAGTCGGCTCCTCTCGGCGGATAAGCAGAAAAGAGAGATAAATTGGAGCGGCGCTACCGGCTGATGTCCCGACGACGGGGCATATAATGGCGAATGAAGGATGATCGAGGTCGCCGACGCGAAACGGGACTCGTTTAAGATCTTTCCGCGACGTTTTCATTTTTCCCGGGCTTTCCGCCCTCCTTTTATATATATATATTTTTTTTTATCCCCGCGAAGCCCCGACCTACTTTAAATCCTCCTTTCATCCGCGGCCTTGTTTCAAAACAAAAGGGAGAGGGAGGCTAAAAATTTCGCTCGGGAAGGGCCGCGGCGGGTCGAACGAATGACACTCTCTGGACCGCGCACTGACCTCCGATCCGATGCTCCAGGTGGCGGCGATGGTGTTGCACTGGGCGTGCAGCCAGTCTGTCGGCACGCAGCTGCTGCCGTTCCTCGCCTTCTCCTCGGCGAGTCGGTTCTCGTCGCCCTGGCACTCGTACAGGGTCATGTGGTGAATGTAATCCTTGCTTCCGGGTTGGATAACGGGCTCGTACTGCAAGCAGAGAAGGACCGGCTTAGATTTAAACATATATACGCCGAGAGAGATCGGCAGGCTATCCTATACGCTAATGAGACAGGCCTGTCTCGGAATCTGTGCGCAGGGAAAAGGAGAGAGAGAGAGAGGGAGAGAGAGGGAGAGGGAGTCCAGTCAAGTTCAAGTGCATGCATTATTTATTCGAGGGTTCGCTCGATCGCTTTTCAGTCCAATTTAATTTCCGTTAAGTCGTCGGGATTGAAATATAGAAGCGATCGGGGGCTGACTTTTCAATCCCGGCCGAGCTTTCCGCGTAATTAGAATGATTATGCGCCGGCGTTTTATATCGCCACACACCGTTGTAAATAATTTATTAGGTCGGCCGTAACGGATAGAAGATCGGTATCGGGCCGCTACTTACGTCCGCTCGGCCAGGCTTAAATGCGCGAATAATTTAGCCGATACAGACGACTCTCCGCGGCGACTCGTTAATAAACTCTTTAGTGCGCAATGTAAATCCCCTCCTCGGGTTTGCTTAAAAATCGCCCGGCCATAACGGAGATGGACTTAACGAGACGACCGCTAATCGGCTCTCGTTTCGCAAGTTCCTTCACGTACCGCCGACTCCGCCAGGTATTCCTCGAGAGCCGCCCCGGAAAGGAATTTTCGTGACCAATCGCCGGCGAAATAACGCGTTATTCATTCACCCGGCGAGCGCGGCGCGGCGCTCCTCTCCAATAACGAAAGGAGAGCACCGCGCTAATAACGAACCCTTTCTTCGCCCCCCCGAACTGCAGTTCTTTTTTTTTCCTCGGGAGGAGACGAATCGGAAGAGTTAGTTCCGTATCTAAATGCAAATGCAATCTCGCCTGGTATCTGTAGCCAGGCCAAGTTTGGGAATCGATTTTCTATCTTATTTTCGCCCCCGGGAACTTTTTCGTCAAATTGAATTAGTTTTAGAATTTTTTATTCTCCCCCTCCCGGATTTGATTACTTCATCCGTTGGAATTTCGATGCGGATTAGAAAGAGGGCCCGGATTAAGAATCTCGCGATTTTCAAACGAACGGTTTTGAGGAATTCAGCTGGAAGAGGAGGCATTTTGCGTCGCGCGCCTCGGCGTCTATACGTCTCGGCAGCTCGACAGGGCCGAGAAAGAGAGGGAGAGAGGATTCGAGAAGAATGAGCGAGGGAGAAGGGAATTGGAACGAAATTGAACTTCCAACACTTACCCTGACGACGTGATGCTTGTACAGGATCTTCAGCAGACTGAAAACTCGACACTGGAGCAGAGTATCCTGATCATTGGGTAAACGAACCTGGAAAATAAAGCGTTCGGTCTCGTTAGTTTATTTGCACCTGCTATATTTCACTTGCATAGTTCGCGAAAGTGCATTCTAATGTAAACATTAACTAAATTCGCTGACAAGCGGCGGAAAAACGACCTCCTCTCTCCGGAAGATCCTTAAAAAAAAAAAGAAAAAAACTCGAAATCCAATTACGCTCTCCTCCACCCCGAGTGCCTCTCATTACGAGGAGCGGCTCGATCCGCGGAACCGCTTAATTTGGCGGCCGGCCTCGAAACAATAACAGCCTCGGCTTTCCCACGCGATCCTGGCCCGGGGACATGTGGAAGCGTAACGCCGCTCGTAAACTCGGTGGCTCGCGGGGGTGAGAGAGAGGAGAGACTCTCTTCGATTCCTGCGGACGCAAACATCGTAAATTTTATAACCCGCAGCCCGGGTACCCTCTCCGAGTGTCCGCGAAAAGTTCGGGGCGCGCGGCGGGGCTCATTCCCACGATTGGATTTTTCTCGTAAACTCCCGCCGCGCTCTCGGAGGGATAAATTTCCTCTCGCTCTATATATACAGGCGGCCGCGACGCGTCGAATGCAAAAAAGCCGCGAGAGCCCCACTCTCGGAGGAGCAAATCATTCGAAGCTCGCGTACGGCTTATCAATGAAAAATTGAATGAATGAATCGGGGCGCGTTTATCATTAGCGAGGCGCACAGTATCGACTCGGCGCGCGCGACGAACAATGAAGGCGCGCGCGCGCGCCAGTCGGCCCTACGCTCCGCGCAATAACAAAGGAAAAAAGAAAAGGCGCGCGCACGCGAACGGACGATAAAGCACCGCGGCCCTGCCTCACCTACATATGCAGCTCTCTCCTTCTCTCCCCTTTATACCGAAAAGAGCCGAGCCGCGCGCACGTAAGAAAAAGAAAGCGAGAGCCGAGCCGCGCGCTGCAAAAATATCCACATATTTCCTCGGCTATCTCTCGAGGCGCCAGCCCGGAATGTATGGCCCGAACGCCTTCCGCGGATTTTTATCGGGCGCGAGCATTGTGCCGCCGAATTTATGACGTTATAAATTCTGCCGGCGCGCGAAAACGCCTCCGTTCATTAGTAGCCCGGGCGACGCTGTCCGAGATACGTCGCGGCCCCCCCTGAGATTCGACGAATGTTCGGGAGATAGCAGGGGGGGGGGCACAGAGCGGTTTGGCGGCGGTTTTAAAACTAGCCGCCTCGCCGCCGGGGAAAAATAAAGGCTGGGTAATTATTTTAACGAACCGGGGTTGAGCGCCGCGCGTCCTTGCCGTCGTCCCTCGTAATTAAGTCGGACGAAAAAAACACGCGACTTTGCTCTTTCAAAAGGACGACGCGCTTTTGCCGGGGGTTTGTCGAATTTGGGCCACGCGGTCAGCTCGTCTACCTCCGGGCAATTAGCGTTACTTAGCCTCGCGTTTGCGAGGGGAATTTCGGTGTAGGTAAGACGAGCGAAACGCACACGACCGCAGTGCTGATTCTCTCGGAATTTTTTATGCCGACGGAATTTATTTAGAGACCCTCGGTTCTCGCGTCTGGACGAGCGTTGATAACGCGAACGTTGGGCCGCGAATTGCGCACGATGTAATTGGATTATTATGTCATTTTGTTCGATGTCGATTGTTAATTACTTACGAGTTATTTACTCGCGAATACCATGATAAAATTTGATTTAAACCGAATGAACGTTAGTTATTGCAAATGCGAATAAATTACTGACGTTTCACTAATAAATTTTTCATCTGTAACGCGAATAACAAGTGCAAAAAAAAAATAAATAAATATAAATAAAAGGTTACAACGCTCTCGATGTGTAAAGCTAAATAATATTTGAGCAATAAACACAGACTGTCCATCCGTGCATTTACAAATTCCCTTTAAAGTTTCGAGCTATTTTAATTACGTCTGCGTCATTGAAACGTGTATACGAAAAGCCCTCCGTAAATGCCGGACCCGACGAAATAAATGAAAATCAATCATGCGCGCAGCTTTTCGCCAGAGGACAGACCGCGTCCGATAAATTTTTCAGCGAGCCAATGATTGCTTTGCGTCTCCGCTCCGCTCGTAATTTCCGCGAACTTTACAAAGAGCGCGCGGCTCTCGAATTCCCCCGCAATCGGCGGGCCATTTTGTATATAAAATAAACAATCGACGAGGGCTTTATAACGTAATCGCGCGAAAGATCCCTTATTACGGATTAACGGTCGAAATCAAGTTCAGCGGCGATCGTTCGGGCTTTGTAATGAGATCCCTGCATATATGCACGCAGCCTGCCGCCGATGATAAATAATTCAACCACGCTTGGCGAAATCGCGACTTCGCTCTCGCCGCGGAGCGATTAACGGAGGAAAGTTAATCAGCGTCGTGAAAAGAAAGAAAAAGGCCGCCGCCGCAGTCGCGGGATATAACGAGTGGGTTTGTTATTGCGGAATTATGAAGTTCCTTTGTTTATTGCGCAAAGGATTACGCGCGGCCGCTCGACGATCGGATTAATTCTACGTGGCGCGCGATGATAATAACGAGAGCCGTTCACGCGGCGACTTGATGCAGCCGTTAATTGGTGGAAACTGCGCAGCGGACCGACCAATTAAAAGCTCCTAATTGTCTTTGTTCCTTGGCCGCGCGACGCCGCCGCCGCCGCCGATGAATATTAACTTTGTCGGGGCGCATTATCGCGCGCCTCGATTGACCGCGCCGCTGCACGCTGCTCTTTATTATCCGCCCGGCAGGTGTATATACACCCGAAGATCGCCGAGTTGAGGGTGATAATTATATTCTCCTCCCCCCCAGACAGAGGAGAAGCTCGCTAATTATTTAATTCGTCGATTTAACATATCGGCTTTTCCGCGTTCAATGAACAAGCAATCGAAAAACCTATATAGCCTGTACGCAAAGCAAGAAAACAAACTGCGTCCTTACCTGGGCGTTGTAGAGCTCCCAAGTGTTGAGCGTGGGCTCGGGCTCGAAGTTCCGGCCCGGGGGCCCGAATCCGGGACTGCTGCGCCTCGGCTGGACGTCCCGCTGCACCAGGTAGAGCGGTCGCGTGCCGCGCACCGCCCCCTCGGCCGGAAGTACGCCCGCCGCCGAGGCCGGCTCGTCCACGTGATACTGCCAGACGATCTGCAGCGTGTCGTTCTGGAAGAAAGAGAGACGGGGGAACGGTTAGAATTTCTTGGTGGGATATTTGTTGAACGTGCTTTGTTTTAAATGTAATTGGGTAAAGTTGGGTTTACATTATTAGCTTTTGGGGGGTCGAAAGAATTTTTTCAAGAACGGCGGTCCGTTGGGCGCCGTGCATTACATTCTGTTGTAAAAGTACTTTCGTAAAAACTGTAATTCGGTCATTTTGCATTCATCAGCGAGAGGAGAAAAGAGTGCGGTAATTATCATTTCCCTCTATGTTGAATTTTTGAAGTGCATTTTTGACGGTCGAAAAATTTTCAATGAAAATCCCGGTCGTCGTAATGCGAATATATTCCGTAATTGCCCATTATTTTCACCGAGAATGAGGGCTGATTTTTAACAGCAATATTTACAGGTAAAACGTTCGCCTCTAATTGCTTTTTTTAATACCCGGCGCTATAAACGCCCCCGAGCGATTCTCCCAGTAATTACGCAAAAAATGCAAATGAAAACAACTGCCAAAATAACATAATCTAAAAATTGCCTCGAAAATTCCGCTCGCCGTCCCGTGTAAAAGCTATTTTCGAACTCCGCCGGCATTGAATTTTTTCCACTTTCTAATTGCAGCAGCTTTAATAAAATCACCGTTATCAGCCCAAAGTCCTGCCCCAGTTTCTCCCTCCTCCCTTATTGTTCCCGCGACAGCGGCGCGCGTCTATAAACGCGCGAAAACAAAACGGAGAGAGCTCGGCCGTTTAAAATTCCCAAAAAAGAAAGGGCCGAGAGGAAGAAAGAGACGTCGAAACCGGATTTTCAGCCTCGTTCGGAGCCTCGGCCCGTCACAAAAGATATCAAAGTGGGCAGAGGCGCGCGTCCGCGTATATATATATATATACATATACGCTCGAGAATAAGACAAAAAAAGAAAGATCGCTTAAGCCGTTGACAATTACGCCGGTTAAAATGGGCAATTTCGCGCGACTTTTCAGCGCGCTAATCGCCGAGGCCTCGTCGGCTGCACGCTTTTTCGCGGAAACGTGAATCCCCTGCAAATTGCCGCAACGAAGTCTATTTCTCCCTTTCTCCGAGCTTTCCGCCACCGGCGGCCCGCGGTGATTCACGCGGAACTTCATTTCGAAGCCGAGAGTTTCCTTCTTTTGTGTACATCCAAAACTCTCGACAAAAGCCACAAAGGCTTCGAAATGGCTGTATTATTGGGCGCGGCGACGAATTTGTTCCGGTGATTGGTATTGTTAATAATTAAAATTGCCGAAATTTCCGTCGTCGCGGTAATTCGAATACGTCAAATTGAGTAATTATTCATCGTTCGGAAACTGATTTTATTCGAAAACGACGTCATTTACGAATTAATTATCGGAAAATGCAAATATTGACGAGATTCTACTATTACAATCGAGCCTCCATCCAGGGCCAATTAACAGATATTATTTTTCCAGCGGCGTAAATTCGAAGTACATCGTTCGAATGCATTAACGTACAGCTAAAGTAAACTTCGGCCGCGCGCAATGCAGCAGAGTGGAGCATCGATTTTCAATTAGGAATCTCCCGGAATGAAAATAAAAATTTAACAATTCTGCAATGCGCCTAAATTTTTCAAAGGTATAGCGCATAATGATACAAAAATTGAGATAAAAAATTTAACGAAAGTAAATTGGCGACCAGCTCCGAAACGGCTTCGTTATGATTTCAGCTTTCGAGGAGAAAGACATCGGCTTGGAAAACTTCTTCGTTCCGACGGCGGATTTATCGAGACCATAACGATATACCTTGAAATTAGATAGGACGTATATGTATATATATATATATATATATATGTATATATGTGTGCGGTGGGAGCCAATCCAATCGAGTCGAGTCTGCCGGTACGAGTCTGCTTGCTACACTCCTCTCGTGCAGTCAATAAACCGCCGACTATAAAAGGATAATCTCTTGTTTTTATTTCTCCCCGTATAGCCGCGCCGCCGGTGAAAGTCCAGCCGAAAGATATAGAAACCATCCAGCAATTCCTTCCCGATCGATTAGATTAATTAAAAGCCTCTCGATCCCATTTGGCCAAAATTCCCGGCTCGACTCGGCCAAAGAGGCAAGTGGCGCTCGAAAGTACGCAAGACGCCCCGCGCGATCTTGAAACTGGCGGCGGGGGTAGGCCGCCTCGCGTCCAGAGTTCGTCGTCCGAGCGGCAGGAACGGATCGATGACAAAAGCTCGCGAGTATTAAAGAAAGCTGCTCGAGCGGAAGAGGGCCTCCGGAGCGCAAAGACGGATTCCGAGCCCTTTCGATGGAGTACGATTATACAAAGTTTACTCTATCGTAATTAAAAAACGATCTATTATTTACGCGAAAGCAGGGGAAGACACAGCGCGCCGTTGTCTGCACCGATGCTTATCGGGAGCGACGATTCCCCCGGTCGTGTTTCGAGTAACGAGAATGTAAATTGCAATGACTGGACGATAAAAGCGGAGAGACATCTCGTTGAAAAAAAAAAAAGAAGAGCGAGGCTTATTCATAAACATCGAGCGGTTAATTATATATATACGCGCGTCCGGCCGGCGTATAACGTTCTCCGTCTCCGTCTGGTTTTCCAATCAAATTCCGTATGACGCGCCCGAGACAATAGAGAGCCCCGCGGCGCAATCGAAGAAGGCTTGTTTGGGTAGACCGCAGACCGAGGGATATATCTCGCGTGCAGCGCCCGACGGAAAGCCAATTTTTTTTTTTTCCCTCGGCTAATTTACTATTCCATTATCTCGGCGTTGTTGCCGGTAATAATGTCGGCGAATCGTATTTTCGATAATTTTGAAAATAATACAGACGCATCCTTCCAAGGGCGTTTTTTCTTGTCTCAATACAAATCGGGACCTTTCATGCAAAAATCGGCCTCCTTCCCCCCCGAGCGTTCCACCGTCCGAATTAACACATTGACCCCGTGAAACCGGTTGATCTCCTTGCTCCGCCGTCGTACCCACGGCTGTTGCATATTCTCAGCGAGCATCGCGCTCGCGATCGAACGGTAAACAAGTTTGAATCCCGCGCGTCGTCGGGCCTCCTCGCGTCTAGGCTCAACGTCTAGCGGGATGCCGAGTCACGCGGCGGCCCCGCGAGATGCTGGCCTTTGATCTCGTTTCGATGGAAGGTACAGAGCTCGTCCTCTCTCTCCCGAGGCGGGGGGGGGGGGGGATCTGGCGCCGATCCAGTCCGTGATTTGTTATGACTACGTGCGTAACGGCCGGGGAGTAATCTCGCTCCTCGCGGCTGCCTGAAAAATGTATATGTCCCCGTCGCGCGGCGCAATTATTTCTACCGTCTCTCGGCTCCTGGCTCCGCGACAAATTCATTTCTCCCCGCGAGCCCTTCCTTTTTGGCCCCGTATATTTATTTACTCAAATCGAGAAGGTCGATCGCGCGGGAGATTGATATACGAGGGTTGGGTATATCTTAAGAACAATAGTTGAGAGCGACGTCGTCGCGTTTCGACACTGACAACGTTATCGTCGCGCGCGGCCGTTCAATTTTTCCCTCCCGCTCCGAACACAATGGCTGTCGCGATAGGCCTCGTAAATCGCGCCGGTAATGGTAATGCGCGCCAATAAATAACGCCGTTAATACAAATTGAAATTACCGCGCGCGCGCCGATGATTTACGCGAGCGGGGCTGAGTGACCGTCGATTTTCCAGAGTGGCGGTCCCTCGATAAGGCGAGGAGGGTTAACGAGAGGCGCACTCGGATTTATTAAGCGCGATAATACGGCCCAAATTCGCGGGCTCGGGAGGACAAAACGGAGCGGGCGCAAAAAGGCCGGTTAATCGAGAGAGCATTAATTCCGCGTCTATCTGCCCTGTTATAGCAGTGCGTTCGTCTCGGGGCGAACCGGTCTGGGCGAGTCGCGCATACGTACAAAAAGGCAGCAGCACAGCTTTTTCCGAAGGCTCGCCAGGAATTCGCAAGGAAACGTCCGATTTCAGCGGGAGATTAAATCGTCCCGATACGTCGGCGCGGCTCCGCCACGCGACACCGTTCGTGTGCGTAGCCCCCCCGGTAATTGAATTGCGTAATTGAGACGCGTGCTTTAATTGAGCATTCCTTTTCGGGCAGTTTCGCCGGGTCAGGTGTGCGTGAGCTTTTTGCCCGGCCGCGAGAGACGTATATATATATATATATGCGGGAATGCGTGATTTCCGACTGGTTTATATCGGGCGCAGTCTTAATGGTTATTGCCCGTCTTTTTACTGCGGGCACACACCGCGCGCACCGCTGAATTAATTAATTGGGAGTTTAAAAAATCTCCCCGAACTTTATATCGCCTAATTAATATAAGTTAGGCGGGATAGAGAGAGAGAGGCGAGTTTGAAAAAGCAATTAGACCTCGTTAAATTTTCATTTCGCTCAGCGAGATTCGATTACCCTTCTTTTAAGCCACTGTTATGTGCGCTTCCGAGTCGCTCTCTCTTTCTCTCTCTCGTCCGGGCTTCTTTTTCGAAAGAGCCCTCGAATTCTCAAACGACCGACTAATGCGACGATAAATCTCGCGAGTCTCTTTTCCTCGCCGCCCATTCCAGGCGGCCCTCTCTCCTCTCCTCTCGATTGTTCCGGCGCGAGCTCTCACGGAACCCCGCAAATGTACGAACTCCGGGGCCGGAATACGATACGAGCGAGAGAGCCGACGAGAACCTTTTCCTTCTCTTTGGATACTTTTTTTGTTTTCTTTCCCCGACGATTTACCGCGAGCCGCCGCCTCGCCTTAATGTCATTTAAATGGCCGGAACGAGGCATCGGTCATGTTTATTAATCGCGGAATTGCTATCTGATTAACCCGAACGCGCGACTATCGATGACCTTCGGGTCGCGATTAAAGTTCACGAGCCAAATTGGCCGCGTCGAATTAAAGCGACCTCTATCGCGCGCTCTCTCGGCTTTGTTACTTTGAGCCGCGCTTATTTCGCGATCGATCCCACCTCAATTTTCCTTCCCTTTCAATCGGCCGCGTAGCGTGGCGGCAGAGAGAGAGAGAGAGAAACATTATGCAGTCGGTCGGCGCATACCTGCGGTAAAGAATCATATTCGCCGGGGGCCAGCCGGCGGGTATAGACACTCTCCGCGGGTTCTGGCCGGGGCAGGGAGCTCTGAATCTAATTGACACGGCGCGCATATACATAGCGGCGTGAATAAATTGCGCGCAGCCTCGGACGCCGAATAAAGGCTTCAAAACAAATATTTCCGTTCGGGCAATTTTTAGCTCTCTCTCTCTCTCTCTCTTTCTCTTTCTCTCCCGCCGCTCGGAATATCGAGGAGTCGGACTCGAGAGAAAGAGAAGAATTTTCGGCGCTGGAAATCGGTATTCAAGGCCCGGCGCTCCTTAGCCCATCCAATTCAGGTGGAGCAGCCAATTGTCCGGGCCTTCTCTTTCTCTCTTGCTCTCCGCAGGAATGAACTGGGGGGGTGGCGGCTAGAAGCCCCGATGATCGAGGCCCCTTCAGCCCGATTATCGAGATATGCCCGGAACGGCCGCTACGTGACTGTACTTCAATTACCCCCCTTTTCCGACGTGTATATACCCGCGGCTACGAGCGCCGAAAATCGAATTTAGGAGGTTACGTACGTCGTTATCGCCGTGGCTGTTTGCGAAGGCGGATTAGAATTGAAAACTTCTCTCCCGATAACTTCCTCCGGCGCGATGGCACTTGTTTGATTGGATCTTTATATAGTCGCGAGGGGGAGGGGGGTTATTGGGTGATTGCCGGAATGGTATAAAAGAGATTGGAAGCGCGCGGCTTTAATAAAATTCTGCGAGCGGCGGATCTCTCTCGGCGCGAGAATTAAATTAGGATGAAACGATCGGAAGCTCCACGGAGTTTCTCGACGCGCGGTAATAACCGCCGCGACGCCTCTCGAATGATCGAGCAAAGGCGGACGGGGGCCTGGCGACGCTAAGCGATTAGCCAAGCGGAGCATAATCGATCGAGCGGAGGAGGACATTCCTAACTCGGCGAATTACGACGAGCGAAAGGGTAAAGAGAGAGAGAGAGAGGGAGAGGGAGAGGGCTTCTATTATCGGAATGAACTGACGGATCGATCGGCCCTCCTGGCACCGTTTCCGAGATTCTAAGCTCCGCGCCAATCAGATTCCATTGTTTATGAGTGATTGCACTTTCGACTACGACCCTCTCCTGTTGACCTAATCGATGAGCTATTCCATTCTTCGCCCCCCGAGTGCGGCTCCTTCCCTCCAATTACTCAAAGAAGCGCAGCGAGACACTCCGAGGGAGCCGGGCGAAGCAATTAAAATACTCCGGCCACCTCGAAACTAATTACGAGAGGCCGCGCTTTTTAATACACCCGAGAGGAACTTTCGTCATCGTCGAAAACGACGGGCTAGCCGGGGATAAACAGGGCCAGGCGGCTACCGTGTAAACCGATATCGTCAATGGTAATCAGAAAACTTAATTAGCTCCCTTCCCATCGATAATTATCGCCGCGAGTTTCCGCGAGGTAACGAGATTCCCGTTCTCGGGGAAAACTTTCGATCGGCGGCGGCTCCTTGTACCCGATCTTCCTTTTTTTGCCGCGCCGACTGCCGCAATCGCCGCTAAGAAATCGGTGTGTGTATTTAAGCCGGAGTTTTTCTCCGGCCGCGGGAGCCGAAGAAAGGAGATTGCGTCGCCGGATGGAAATTACGCCGCTCGATTTTCGCCGTTCGGGAATCTGCGCGCGGCGTCGGAAATTTTCACACACACACCGAGAGGAGGCTTATTCGCGCGCTTCGGGACCGCGCCTGAACCTTATAAAAACTCCGGAGAGCCGCGCTACTTTTTAAGTGATTTTACTTGCCGACGAGTTTGTCTCGTTAAAAAATTTCGCTCGTTACAAGGCTCGTATCGCTGAAGTTTACGAGGCGCGATTTTCCGTCGTCACCTGCGATGTACTTGCTCTCACGTGTCGAATGAAAGGGCTGTTGATATAACGCTCGGATGACTGCGGCGTTATTAATAAGGACGTCGAGAGCTTTACACCGCGACGAGTCGCGCGCCACTTTTTGTATTGCTTCGCGAATAAACTCGTTTTCGCAAAAAAAAAAAAGAAAGGTTCGAATTTTTCTTTTTATACCGCCCCGGAAACTTTTCCCGGCTTTATTAAAAATTCAGGCGATGTCAATAGAATGCGCTTTGAAAAACGCAGTTGCAAAAAGCTCCGTCGATCTGCCGCTATACTTTTTCTCAAGGCTCGAAACTTTGCTCGATTTATTTTTCACTGGAGGGACGGAAGAAAACTCCGCGACTTTTTTTTCCCCGCCGTAATAAAATATCGTCTCCGGGAATCGCCCGAAAATAGAACCATAAGCGAGGGAGTCTCTAAGCTCTGCGGCTTGCGCATAAATCACCGTGGTATTACTGCCGGTAAAGGGTAAGCTTTCTACTTATTTAAAGCCTATTCGTGATTGCATCGAACGGGGGAGGGGAATAAGACGCGCATCGTAAACACAGAGCGAAAAAGCGAGCTATTAAACTGATGGCAGTCCATCCGCGCGTCGCGCACACATCGAAACTCCTCCGTCGTTTTTATCGACCGATCGCCTTTGCTTGTGTATATAAAAGAAATCTCCCCGTGATATACATCGCGCGCACAAACGGCTAAACATATGTACACAGCCGGCCCGCGGAAAAAAGGGGTTGTACGAGTGAACAATTTTCTTATGTGCCTCGCGACCGAGACGTCTGGCCGCGCGGCTTTTCCAGCGGGCTTTACGAGCCTTAATTCGCGCTGATTTAAGGGCCGCGGCGGCGGCATATATAACGTTTTTCGAAAGTTTTCCACTCGCGACAGAAAACGCCGCGTGCTTCGTGTTCTCTCTCTCTTTTCCTCTCTCCGCTGCGCCGCGATTACGCGCCGGTTATTATTACTTTGATAACGAAAATTGTCATCGGGGAAAAGAAACGTGCATTAAAGTAATAACTGAGGTATGATGGCAAATAGCCGGCTGTACTACTCGTTCACCACAGTGATTTACTGTGACTGTAAGTTTGTTTGCCTTTTCCGTTGTGCGCCGCTCTGTGTTATAGCTTTCATGATGCCTCGAATGATTCTTTATTTACACAGGCATATTAGCGCGACGATTGCGGTTTTTTGCCTTAAAGGTTATCTCGAGTCGCGCGAATTATTAATTTACAAACCGCGACTCTTATAGAACGAACTTTCTAAATAACTTTTCCGATCTTCCTGGGCGATTCTTCGTTTATTTACCAGGAAAAACTTGGCGTCGTACAATTGCACTTTCTTGGCGGTTTATATTCTTAAAGCAAAGTCCATAATTTAACTCAGCTCTCGCGAGCAAAGCATTCGCCGCATTAATCGCAGAACAGAATGCAAGACAATGACCCCTCGAAATTTAAACAGTAGCGCGAACGCCGTCATTATCCTCGGGGGAGGGTACTCGAGTGGGCGAGCGTCGGGCAACTTTTATTATTTAACGAATAATCCGGGCGCGCGGCGAAGGTCTGCGGAGAGAGAATGAAGCTCTCTTGCGCATCGATGCACAAGAAGAGAGAGAGAGAGAGAGCGTCGAGTGCAGCAGCGGCGGCGTCGGCTCCACGGTATCCATCTGGTCACGTGCGCGCGCCTCGCTCGCTTCAAGTATGTACTTAGTTATCAAGTAAACTCAAAGTAAACTCGCGGCTAGATCTCTTGCCGTGTCTCCCGCCTCCGCGCTGCTCTTGTCCGCGGGGCTCCAGCTTTGCTGAATCTCTCGTGTAAATTTCAAGATGACGAGGCCGTAAGACTTGGGCAAACAGCCGAGCGAGCGCGCCGAGCAGCTCGACGCGAGAAAAAGCCACGAGGCGCCCGCCGATTGTACTTTAAATATGCGCGGGCAATCGAGAGCAAAGCTTTTGTCGATCGCTCCCTCTCTTCTTTGGCCGCGGTCGATTATTTCCGGAAACAAAAAAAGAAAAAAAAAAAATACGGCTCGTTAGCCGCGCCGAGAGCAGCGGCAAAAACCGCGCGAGTATCGTCGCCGAAACGGAGCTCGATCAAATATTGAATCTCATTCACCGGGGGCGATTACGGGGGAAGCTCGTCCCGCCAGTCGGCGTCGATAACGAGTTTTCAACGACGCGCGGCCGCCCGAGCGAAAATCCAATTGAAAACCCTCGCGGTCCGTTCTTTTTTTTCTTCCAATTTTTAACCTTTCGGAAAAAAACGAGCGTCGAAAAGAACGCGCCGGGCTCGCGGAAATTACGGGGAAAATTAGACACCGATGTGCACTTAGCCGACGAAACAACCTAACCGGAACGGAGTGGCTCCAGCCATTTTTCTTCGACTCGCCCCGCGAGTTTCGATCATTACCGGCCAAGTTTTTACTCAACGCGGCTGAATCTCGATTTTATCCAGTCTCTCGGACTCGATAACCCCGTCCGAGCTCGCTCAAAGCCGACCGTTACTCAAAAATCGGCTCTCCCTCTGTCCGGTGAAACAAAAGCCGGCCCGAGAAACCCCGGCGAAAAAGGGCAGCGCAAGCCCCGCCGGCGGCAAAAAATCCGGCCGCTCTCGTGTCAAAGCGCGCTCCTGCAGTCTCCCGGTGGCCGCGGCAGCAGCAGCAGCACTTACACCAAAGAGCCGCGCGCTGCGCTCGAAAATAAAAAAAGAAAAAGCCGCGCGGCGAGCTTAGCGGTAGACGGATCGATGCTCGGCGACATGTAGCGTAATTTGCCAAGGTTTAATGCCCCCGTCGGCCGGCAGGGGCACTTATTATACGCCGGCGAAATCTAAAGTCGTTTCCGGCGTGTATCGCACGCGGCCGTTATTAATTTATGAGCCGAACGCTACACTGTACGTAAGGCTCTCTCTCTCTCTCTCTCTCTCTCTCTCTCTCTCTCTCTCTCTCTCCGACTCGCGCTGGGGGGAGGGCTATTAATATTTCGCGGTGACACGCGAGAGACAAGTCGGATGCGATTCTCCGTTTGCTTCGCGGGCCTCGTCAATATTGAAGGCTGGCAATTTGCCCCGCGACGCCGCGGAAATTTGAGAAAAATCCAGAGGGCTATACGTAAGCAAGAGAGCTGCTTGTATTCCCTTGGAGGCGGTTTTCTTTGTCTTCGGTATAGACGCGTTCTTCTGCATCGCTCGCCGTTTAGTCTTGACGTAATGACTCGCGGGGCGGAAGTACCTTGTCGCGGAGGGGTATAGAGTCCCTGCCTACCCCATAACGAAATCCACTGAATTATTCCTCCCTTCCTGCTACGTATCGTTGACGGAACGATATTCCCTCGGTCTCCGCGGTAATTGCACACACACATCGATCGATCGCTCGCGGTTCTAGCCGAGCGCGGGGCGATCGCATTTTACGCACACCGGAACCCGGGAGTTATTGTTGCAAAAGCTCGTGACGTACGTTCGTGCGTTTTTTCTTTTCCTTTCTTTAAAACGAAGCGTCGGATATGGTATATTGCGTCAGCGGTATTCTTTTAAAGCGAACTTCTGCGACAGTTTAAGAGGTAAACGGGCTATAGGTACATTATTTGAATAATTAACCGTGGATATATGCATAAAAGAGAGAGTCTGTAAATGCCCTTAAATAATTGATCGCATCGCGAACCACCGCAGCGATGCCCGCGCAACTTTTCTCCTCAATAATTCACCGCTGTACCATTTAACGCTTCATTTATTCATCCTCTCTCTCAAAGCATTTCGTACACATGGATTAAGCAATTTCGCGGCGGCGGCGCGGAGAGTCCCGTTTCTTCGCCGTTAGCGGGGGGATGTATCCGGAGGGGGGCCTCACGACGTCCCCCGGAAGACTCGGAACTGCGACCCAGTTCTCGCCGATAAGGCCTAACACGACTCGTTGCAAATTAGGCCCCGGCTTGTCCCCGATCGCATGCGCGCCGCTCTCTCGTCGTGTCGCTCGTGACAGTGTACCCTGGAACTTTGGCCTCGGCGCCGCGCGCCGCCGCTTAAATATTTGTCTAATGTAAGCGGGGCCCCCGAATGCGATCGCATGCCCGCTCTATACCTTCGGAGATTCTCCCTCCCGGAATTCGAGGCGAATTAATGGGGCTCCCGATTGTTTTTTTTTTCTTTTTTTTTCAGAACGGAGAACGACGCCAATGGAGGGACGTGTGTAATGTTGAGAGCGACGGAATTTCGTTCGGCGCGAAATTACATTGGTATATCCTTCGGCCGATTAGAGTTATTACCATCGCCGACAAAACAATGCGACCGTTATCGCCTTGTTACAGCCGCGCGCACAATGAACGAGCTCGAGCGTATAGGTCGTTACCTATTCACGGCCGACCGTGACCGGTCACGACGAGAGCTCTTTTTAGGACGTCGCCAATTGAACGAATCGCCGCGCCGAGTCGAGGCAGTGGCTTAGCAGGTACAATGGATTACTTAATCGGTCGGGGCTGACCGGTACGTCGAGAGTCCCGTGTGTATCTGGGCGATCTAACAATTTGCATTGTAATTCAAGGTATTTGCGTCGCGAGCGCGGTTTACGCTCATTTGCATCGACTCCAGGAAATTAACAAACCGTTTCTTTGCGAGTTTCCGCGCGCGCGCCACTAATGTCGGCGCTGACCTCTCGGCGACTATTAATTTAGTGCGACGGCGGGGATTTAGAATGCGTTGCAAAATGCGTTTCGCCCCTCGCCAACGTGAGAAAATACTCATGGATAAAACAAACGAAGGCGCGACGGTCGCCGCTTTGGAATTGAATTTTCGAATTTTCCGACAAATTAAATATACCGCACCGGGAGAAGCCCCAACAAGCGATAAGTCGCCATCAGCCGGGCAGACGAGGCGTCGGATAATCAGAGCAGCAGAGGATTCTTATCGGCGCGCAAACGGGGCAGGACGACAGTATAAAACGAAACGGTTCGGGGGGGAGAGGGTGGCAGCTTTTATCTGGGCGCGCATTGGGTTATCTTAACGACGCTCATATTGTCCTGATGAATTGGTGCGGGCCATGCCGCGCGACCGATACCCATCTGGCAATTGGCCCGATAAATTGCCGGAATTACTCACTGCCTCTCTTTCCCTCGGCGCTGCTTAAAAGACCGAGAGAGAGAGAGAGACGGAGAGACGACGAGCTCGTCAAAATTTCTGCGAACCCGCGGAAATTGGGATTTATCGCGCGATTTTTATCTGCGCCGGGCTTCCCCTCCGCCGCTGCGCGTTAAACGGCCGGTTAATTGAGGAGGCCTTCGGCGCATAAAACTCAATTGCGGCTAATAAAATTTATTGTTATTTGGTCGAGTCGCGCGGCGTGCCTCTTGCTCAATAAGCGCTCGTTGAGCATATACGTAAAAGTATTTAACTCTATTAATATAATAACGCGGTCTCGTGTATTTACACGCGGGATATATCAACTTGCGGATAAAATCAATACAGCGAGTCCTCGCAGCTCCGGCAATCAGCCTTTGTTTTGTTTCCCATCCGTTCCCGCAGCGCGTCTTATGTTAGCCTCGCGGCTCCGTTACATAACTCGACAAACTAGCTAGGAAAAGTCGGTCGGCGCTTCCTTCATCTCCGCGAGCGAGATTCCCGAGGTTAATTTCGAGCCTCGGGAGAGAGACCGCGATTAAACGTGGGCGCTTTCCTTTCTCCCGCGCTCGTTTTTTTTCTTCTCTCCGTGCTCTTACGCATACGTACATACGTAGGCGACGTTTTCATTGAGACACGCCTGCGTCGCGTTTCTTAATGGAGAGACGCCGGCGAAGAAATATGTGACAGTTGCATTCGCACGATCGGCTTATGACTGCGGCCACATTGCGCAAACTCGATTACCGCCGAGCGTTGAGTAAGATCGGGGTCTCTCTCTCTCCCCCTCTCTGTTTTTTCAGTGCGTCGAGATGCCGCGCGTTCATGTATGTACGTCGAGGCTGTGTGTCTGCTTTGCATTTGAAATACAAGTTCCGACGAAGGCTGTAGCCGATATTAAACTAGTCCTTACGGCATACAGGCCAACAATCCGGCGGGCCGCCGCCGCCGTCGAGAAATTTTCCTCCGCGGCGTCGTCGTAAAAACTTTCGGAGAGCTCTCCCCCGGAGCAATCCCGGCGCATATTTCCCCGGTATCGGCGAAGTGCGCCGCTCTTTTTTTTTCCGGCCGCGCACAAAGCCCGCGCGAGATACGCTCGAGCTTCCTCCCCGTCGAAAATGAGATGTCATCGGGAAAAGAGATGCGCGCGTTGCGGAGATCGTCCGATAGGCGGAATGCAATATATGCAAGTTGGCTTCTCCCCGATATGCAATCGCTGCCCCCGTTTTCCACAGCGCGCGATCGGCTACGTAACGGATATATTCTTGCCGCGCTCGTTTTTCGAGCGACGAGCGAGACCGCGGCAGAGGCAGGCAGGCAGGCAGGCTCGACTCTGCATTAATATTATGCCGATGCACGCCAGACGAGTGTGTAAATACGCGCGGCGATATTGCGCCGCTGCGCAGTCTGAGATTTTTGCAATTAATATATATCCCCCAGCCGTATATGCGCAGAGTCTACGAGTGCGTTTGAAGGGTTTTAATTAAAGGGGCGCGAGGAATTTACAATTTTAATGGGGAAATATTTTTTCGCGATGCATCAAAATTGTTATTAGCCCCGCGCGGAATATGTTTACGCATAATTATCTCGCTTCCCGTCGCACTGCAAACCTGCCCCCGCGGCCGAGGCGAAACTTTGCTCGTTATAATATAACCGCGGCGATGAAAAAAGCCCAGGTACACGGCGACTTCGAAAATCGGATTCGGTGCCTCGCGCACCTGGAATGCCGGCTGAAATTTATATTCGCGACCGGCATTTCAAAGTCTAATTTATCGGGAAAAAATGTAGCGACGCGTGCCGCCTTTTATATATCCCCCCGCGGCGGCCACGAAAAAACGACGAAATAAGGGAAAAGGTGCCCCGTGTATAAGCACTCGGTTTTTCTGGGGCCCCGGATCGTATATATATACACACGTGTGTTTTCGATCGCGAATACAATGGAACAATGATCTCGCGGTGGCCGGACGCATTTTATACATATACGCACGCGGATTTTCAGCAAAACAAAGAGGGAGAGAGAGCCGGCCCCGTCCTCACTTTCGCTCGCGTTCCTCCTTTTTTCCGAGCAGCTTGCTTTTATAGATAAAAGGGGCCTCGCATAAGTCGAAGCTGCTTTGTCCCCCCGCGATTGTTTTATTTTTTTGTTTTTTTGTTTTTTTGCTTTCTTTTTATCTTCAGTCCGCTCGTTTTGAATGGGGGAGGACGGAGGGACAGCGACGGATTTATGAGCGATAAATCGCGGTCAATTACGCGATTAATCATCGGCCGTTTTTGCGATTTCAATCTGCGGCGAGGTTTTTAATAGTTGGCCCCGTTTCGCTTCGAGTAGTCCTCGACGTCGATTGTTATTTACACCGAGCGATTCTTTTTTTTTTTCAAAAGTGCATTAATTAGCATCTAATTCGCGACCGGATCGCGAAGCCGTTATATTGTGACGCAATTCGAACGGCGATAGATCGAGCTCGCCAGAAGAAAGTGTTTTCCATATTTTATTTACGGCGCGCTATTGCGTCCGACTATTTATAAAGTCGCGAGAGCGATTAAAGTGGCGCTTAAACTTTTACGATGAGTTATATTCGCCGCGGTGCTCTCCGCGCGCTGCATAAACAACCGGCCGGACGAATCCGCGGTGCTTCCCTTCGTACTTCGACGTCGGCTCGATTTATGAAGCGCCGAAAATAGAGAGAGAGAGAATTCCTTTTCCGCTCCGCGGTGCATAATAGCTGCGTCTGTGTTCTTTATTATATATTTTGCCGAACGAATCGAGCGGCGACAGATGATAAATAAATCACCGGTCGACTTGGCGACTAAGGCAAAACAATATTCTTAATCAGAAAGCGAAGAAAGGGAGTCGCATCGGAAATTCGCTCTCGGGATCGACAGCCGCTCTCGCGGTATATTTCATTTTAATAAGAAACTCTCGCTCCTTCCTTCTCTCTCTCGCTCTCTCTCTCGAAGGGTAACTTTTACGACAAGAAGAAAGTCATTCCCCAAGTGACTATAAGAAACTGTCAGAAGCAAAAGACTCTCTCTGGAAGGGTAGAAAGACGCCGAAGTAGCGGCAGCACAGCGACACAAGTAAAAAAAGGCCAGGGGAGGGAGAAGAGAAATGAAGGCTCGGAGATCAGTTCCGTCTCGGAATTCACTCTACCTGGGTCCTATCGTATCGATGCTCCCGGGTATATATAGCCCACCGCTCCTCCCGGCCAACTCGCAACTTCTCGCGGGACGAAGTTTCTCGATTTTCCGAGAGAGTCTACGGCAATCACGACGTCTCTCCGCGCTTGTCCCCTTCGTGTTTTCGAAGCCGGGGGAAAGAATCACGCTCCAAGTTAAAAGAAGTCGTAATCCCGAGCAAATATCCCCGGAATCGCCGACAGTTTAACTAACTTACCGACGCGAGAGCCTTTTTTCCTCCACCCCCCCAGTGCTGATCCCGCGGCCACGCGATTTCTTACCCTCTGATCGGGAGCCGATATTCTTTTCCTCCCCCTCTCGGCTGGAATTAGTATTTATTTCTGTATCGAGCAAACAGCGAGTAGCGAGTTTCAATCCAACCGCCATCCAAGTAAAACAATGAGCGAGGCTCGAATTCGATAAGCCCGGGAGGGGGGGGACTGAAATTAATCTCGAAAATGCAGGCAGCGAAAGTTGCGCCGGAAAATATAGCGGCGGCGTCTAACTTTCGCGCACGCAGCGCGCGCGACGTTTTGTCGAACAATTTTGCGAGTCAATTTATACCGGGCCGGTGTATAAGCCTCGGGAGGAGACAAACGAGCGCGCGGCAACTTCTATAACAGCATTAATGCGCCTGCGCGCTCTATATAACTATTCCGAACTCGTTAGCATAGCGCTTCAGCCTGTCCATCGGAAAGTCGTAACGCGATTTTCTTACGCGCCTCATGAATAATAAGAACTCGAGAGATGCGCGCGCGCGCGCGCGACCTCGGAGTCAAACTCGAAATTCGAATTTTTCGATTCCCCCCGGCGGCTACGTCTCCTCCCCTCCCTTCCCCTCAAATTCGAATTTAACCGGCATTAAAGCCGCGTTACCGCGAGTAATTTCCAAGCCGCCCGTACGGCAGAGTCCGTCTCCCCCCCGAGCCGCGGAGGAACGCGGCTTTATATTTATGCGCGACAGTTTAAAATTCCAGAATTTCCCGAGAGCGAGCCTGCGCTTGATTTAAGAATCCCCCTCCTCCGCGCTCCGGAGCGCCTCTCGGACACAAAGCAAGTGCGGCCGCCGCCGCGCGAGAGCTTAGCTCGTTGATTTGAAGGATAACCGCAGACATAATAGGCGCGTTAACGGCCCTGGGGGGGAGCCGAGAGAGTTTCCTCGCGGCCCGTTAACGAGGTTACAATTACGCGGCACAGCTGGCGCTCGACCGGCGAAAGTATACCGCCTCGGACGACGAGGAGCGGAGAGAGAGAGACGCCGTCGAGTGGAAGGGTTTTAGGAGCGGCCGATGCATATAATATAAACCCTACCGGGGAGCAGCAACGCGCTGCCGGATACTTCGGCCGCGGCGAATTCGAGTTTATTAAAAGATTTCAATTGGATATAGGCGCGGAGGAGCGGCGCAGCGAAGACGGTCGCAAAAACGCGCGCAACCAGTCGCATCCGGCGGCGACGCGACGACGACGACCTTCGCTCGTTTGCGTCGCTCGCTCTCCCGGGGAGATTCTTTCCTCGCTCTCTCCTACACATAATCCACACTCTCACCCACTCTGTTCGCGAATTAGTCTCGCGCGGAGAGTGAGAGAGAGAGAGAGACGCCGCGAGGCTGGGTGGTCCGGCCGGAGCCGTGGAAAAAAAGCCGTATGCAACATCTGCTTTTCATGTTCCGCGGACGAACGCGCGTTCCGGAACAAATTAGAGGCCGACGTCGGGGTGATTATTTATAGAGGCGCGAGTATCCGCACTTGAGAATATTATTTTCTTCTCGCCGAGTTGCGGCGAGCGCAGTGCCTCGGAATTTTTAGTGGACTCGATTCGACGCTCGCGAGTGGGATTTTTTGCGTTAGCGCATAACGTATTCGATGTGTAATACTAAAAATATACCAATTTTTTCGCATCTTAAAAAGTGCATTTATTTTTAAGTTTGCTTTGGAAGAGATTGACGTCAATGCCGGTGAAAACAGGGAATTATTTAACTCACAATTGCTCCGTCATCTCGAAGTAACGCGTCAAATGCTTACCTGCAACAGAAAAAGAAAAGAAAATTAGAAGCTGACAAGGCATTTTTAAACTGAGAAATATTACAGTAAAATTTACAAATATTTCAATAAAAATTACTAAACTTTTTGGTAATGCAAGCACAGACTGCCAAAACCCAAATAATTACCATACTTTTTAGTAAATTTTACTGAAATCTCGGGAACATTTAATAAAATTACACGAATTTTTATTAAAATTAGCAGATCCAAATTCGCATTATAATTCCTAAAACTCTAATAATAATTCACTCGAGCACAACAGGATGGAAAATCCATAACTCGTTTGTGCCCACCGCTCGTCCTCATTCAGCCCTTCCTTCCCTCTGCGCTTTTGTCGCCTCGTCCGATAGCTTCCTTCTTTCCTCTCCCACCACCAGCCTTTTTACGGGGGAGTTAACGATTAATTAACGAGTTAATTACCGGGGATCACGCCTCTCGACTCTCGGCGGATATATGCACGCCGGCCTGGTCCTGCACGCGCAAAGCTGCTGCTCCTAATCGGATAATAAATATTAAGATTTCAATCGGCAAAGCGGCTTAAAGCTCGACCGCCCGATGAAAAGGCAAACGACCGCCCCCCCCCCCCAAACGGAAGCGGACGTTTAATTAAAAATTGAAAATTCCCCGCGTGTTGCGCAGTGCTTTTGTTACCGCGCGCCTAATAAAGCCTCGAGCGAGAAACCCCTTTGATTCGCGTGAATAATTTACATTGCGCCGATCGTACGTAAGTGATTTTAATAGCCTTTGGCTTTGTAAAGCTCGGGGGGCCACGTAATTTAGAGAAATTAATTATTCGAGCGCACACTTCGCGGGTGATTTACGGGCGTTATGAAGTGTTCCCGAGCACGACAAGCGACGCGAATTCTCGCATCCGAGGAGAAAGCTCTCCCCCGCCTTTATCCGCCCGTATCGCCGCGAGAAACCGGCGCGAGAGAGCCCGAATAGCCCTCTCCTCTCCTAAGCTCGGCGCTTGAGCTTTGAAAAATCGGGCTCAAAGTCGCATGACCCGCGGCTCTTTTCCCCATTTGTCCCTCTCTCGGCTCGAAAAAGGCTTCGCGGCCCCGTTTTCTAAATACAAAGACTTCCGCCCTTTATGTTTTCTGCGCGGCGCGCGGCTAATTTGCACGTCCGCTCTGCCCCTCTCGCCGCCGTGTGCGGCGCATGCGCGCCCAATTTCCAGCGAGCTTCTCGCGGAGAGTTGTAATAATCGATCGGAAGGGGGCGGCGCGCGCGGCAAGAAGTTGTTCACGGTGTCAGGATCCTTAAGAGCTTTAGGCACGCAGAGGCGCGGAGGGCGGCAGCGCGGCGCTGAAAATGCGCGTGTCGTGTTTAATTGTTACACGATTCCCGCGGGAGGGCGCCGCGCGGCGGCCGAAATTGGAAATGATAATTGATGAGGCGAGCGGCCGGAGGGGGAGGCTCCCCGCGCGGATTTATCTAAAGGAAATTCGAGATTGCGAAACTCGATTAGGGCCGCCCTCCTCCTACGCCGCGCGCTTATCCGATTGGATCATCCGTTGACTTAGAAAGCTTCTTATAATGGCTTGTGCAAATTCCTGCCGCGCGATATCCTCGCCCGAATCGCGCCGGCTAGGCTTTTAATTTACGCTCCATAAACCCAAGCTCGACTCTCGACTTTTTCTCGCGGAAGGTTACGTCTCTCGCGCGCGCGGCTCGCGTCGCTTAACGATTGGCGAATCTTTAATTCTTTCGTTACTCCGGCGTAAAGCTCGAAATAGAATGGAATAATTCGCCTCCGTAAAAAGCTCGCACGCGACGGCGAGTAAAAGAAGGTATATATACTTAGCGCGGCAGTAAACCCAGCCCGGCGATACTAAAGGAATCTATCCGACTTTGATTTCTCGCCGGATTTACGGCGCGGACGGGAGTTAAGTGGAGGAGAGCTGGGCGCAAGTGGTACAATATTGCGTGTCTCCGTCGTGTCCCTCGTCCGCGACGAGAGGCGAATTCTGATTAAACCTCGAAACTCTTTTTACGAGGAGATACGAGATGAGGGAGGGGGGACTTTATCGCGCGGCGCCGCCATTTTTCGGGGACAGTCGTAAAGGAAAGTTCCGCCTTAATTATACATCGGATTTTCGTCTTTGACACCGTCGTAAAAGGGCGAACGAGCCGAGAGGGAGAGCATAAAGCCGCGGATACACGATGCTTTTATTTCCTTCGCGGAGGTTCGTGCTTTATTAACACTTTTGTCACTGACTAACGAATTGCCGCGGCTTCTCGGGGGCTTAATTATGCAATTAAGCCCCTTTAATCGGGCCGAGGCGCGTAAATTTCATTGGCCGTATTATTGTTTGTTGGCCTCTTAATAAGGCTCGCGGAATGTCCCGCCGCTGTAAACGGACTTGATAACGAATCCCGCTTCGATTTTATTTCCCTCGAGGCTCATTTGAATAACCCTAAAATACGCCTCAATTACGTACCGAATCCTCGACGAGTCTTTCGCTCCGACGACGGGAGGGGATTTTTTCCTCTTTTTTTTTTTTTTTTTTTTTTTAAAGCGTCGAATCGGAAACCCGATCCTCGGTGCTCGGTGCAAAGCGCTTCGAGAAATCTCGAGATCTACTTTCCGCTCTCGCTTCGAAATTAGATAACGCGAATTCCCATCCGAGAGCGGGCGTGTATCAATCGCCGTTTCCGTCCAGCTATCAACGCCCCGGCGACGCATTTGAAATTCGAATTCCGGGGTCCGGCCAATAAGTTTTCCCCGTCGTCGGGCGTCGATATAACGGCCGTTCGAATTCGATTTTACCCTTTGCGTCGTCGGGCCCCGACGACGACGACGACTACGACGACGACGGAATCAGGTCAGTTCAGCTACAGGCGATCCTTTTCGATGGAAGAGCTTCTCTTTCTGCTCGGTCTTTTTGCGCGCCGTTCCGCTCTGTCGGTTCGTGTGTCGAAGTGACCCTTTTCTTCCGCTACTTGTAGGCGATTTTGAATGCGCTTTTTTGCGACGGAGGAGATGAAATTTGCCATTTTGCGCGAGAGGCGTGTTGATTTATTTAACCAAATCAATTTCCGCGAGTTTATTTTCCCGATTATGAGTGTTTGAATAAGCGAGGTGGAAGGCCCTCCTTCCTTCCTTTCTCTCGTTTTGGACGGACGAGTGCAGTATCCACAGGGGGATGCACTCGGTAGGTATACATACTCGTACTCGAGAAGTCCTACAAAATGAAATCTTCCCTTTCATTCCTTTTCGAGGAGCAGCAGCAGCAGCAGCGAACCCATTCGAGGAGGCGCTTTTACTTTGTATCGCGTGTCTTCAAATGGCCGCAAATCTTGCCGGAGGACCGTAGCTTCTCCCCGAAGAAGCAGCCTCTCTTTCTCGATCTGTCTCTCTGCGAGGGACGTGTATGGATGGAGCGGAGGACTCTTTTGTTTTCAACGACATTTTTATCGGTTCCGGGACTCTGATTGTGCAGCGCGCGGGGAGCTTCTATTTTCGCGTGCACGAGAAACAGCTGCGCTTCGAATAAACCGAGCGATACAAAAAAAAGACAAGAGAAAAAAACAGAAGTACGCGCGTCACTCCCCGCGACCGATATATGAAATGGAAACCGAACTCGATCAACGAGCAATCGACGCGCCGAAAAGCCGGAAGACGCAGAGCAGAGGAGACATCAGAGAGGCGGGGTGCACCTTGCGGATTAATTCCTCGACGATGCGCCGGCGCGGCATCGAAACGACTCTCGCCTCTCGCGTCTCCGCGCGTCTGCGTATTAATGCGCGAACGAGCGCGACGCTCGGCAGTCACGCAATATTAGCGTCCGATCGAGGCGCGCGCCAGCCTGTAAACGGGTTTAGGTGGATATATAGGGAGGCGGGAGAGAGCTCGGCGCCGCGGCAAGCTTAATTTGACGTTCATTCGATTAATCCGCGGCAGTTCTCGGCTCGAATAACAATGGCTCCGAGTCCTTTCCGACCTGTCTATATAACCTGCGTTATAAACGTCAAGACTCTCTCTCCGGCGCGCGGAGGGCTTACTTTTCCGCGGCTATTCTTCTTCTTCTTTTCTTTTTTTCACCTCGAAATTTTTAGATTTCGTTTGACGGATTACGTGACTGTGAAAGATAGCTTCGAAAACGATTAAGGCTCTCGGGAGGCTCTCTATAAAGGATGATTGAATACGCCATCCTCAAAAGAGAGCTGAAAAAGGAGGAAGACGTTAAATTTTCGCCTCTCGATCGATCCCACCGCCGAAGCCGCCGCCGCCGCCGCCGCCGAGTAGCTCGTCGGCTTCTCTATTTGACGCGTAACTGACGGCTGTCTCTAGTCATCCTCTTCTCCTTTCCCCGGAAAGGCGCTAGATCTGTCTGCTGGTAGATCAGAGCGATATACCGTAAAGCCGATTTTTTTTTTTAAAGCGTCGATATACACCATTCGAGAGAGCCTTTCGCCGTTGCTTCGTCAAGTGGCTTTCTTTCGCGAGTCGCGTATAAGCGGGTTTCGTTCAAAACGAAGAGCCAAGGCGGTTTCTCGCGTTCGCCGAAGCTCGCTCCGGTTTTTCCGGCCGCTGATCGACCGGCGATCGATCCCCCTGTTTCGTCGATTTTGCATGCGCCCGCGCCCGTAATTAAGCGATATCCGTTGCCGTTTGCTCGCCGATTCCTCGCCGGCCGGCAGAGAGAGAAAAAAGAAGCAAGAGCGACGCACACAACCGTCGGAGCGCGCGCGGCTGCTAAAAAACAGGGGCGCGTCGACGTCTCTCTTTCCCTCTCTTGTCGACTCACGTCCGCCGTGTATACGAGTACGGTCTAAGCCTCCCGTTTGCTCTTTCGCTCCTCCTCCTCCTCCTCCTCCTCGGCGCGTATGGATTTTTTGCTGAAATCCTATCAGCCGCGGCTGCTCGGGCTGCTTTTGTCTTTAGCGCATATCGCGTGCACGCGGCTCTCGAGAAAACGCAGTCGATCGAGCAATCAGGCAAATTGCTTCGCGTTCAATTTTATTTATCGTTCCGAGAGTTGTTCCACTGGGGGAAAAGGATGCCTTTTTTTTCTATACACACAGAAGTGGGATATGGATTGATGATTTATGGCGGATGCAGCTTGCCGGTTTTACGCTGCTCAATAAGTTTTGCGCAAATATCTCGCGGTAATAGTTTCGCCGGGCAATCAATTTTTTACTGCCTCGGGGGGCAAAGAAGCCCCGGACCGAGAATGCCAATCGGACCGAGAATCGTGTCAGAGGGGAGCGGTATATAAAAAAAGTCCTGTCAATCAAAGTACACTCGAGGCGAGTATGTACGATATCGCGGCCTTCGCGCGGATCGGAAAACTCGCAATCGGCCGGCCCGATCGGTTGCGGCGTGCACGCGCTTATAGCTGCCGGAAAACTCCCCGGCGATCGTATCGACGTAGGTGTGCAAGGTGGATCCGCTCGGAGGCCGCGCGGCGCGGCAGATGCGCCGGGGTTGATAGTCGTTAACGCGAAGGAGGCGCGCGATATACCTCACGCGATCCGATCGCAATCGAGAGAGAGAGAGAGAGAGAGAGCCGAGCCGCGAGGAGGGGAGCCAATGAGGACGCCCAGCGCGACCCCGGCGAAATTTCAAGTCGCAATTGCCGCGGGGGGAGTGGTGGGTTTTTGCGCGCGAGGCGGAGTTTTTTCCGCGCGCGTTTTATATTATGCGTGTACGCATGGCGGATGTGCGCGAACCGCCGCCGCCGCCGCCGCGCAAAGCTTTTTTATATACGCCTCTCCGATAGAAATCGGTGTTCGCCGCCGCAGATGCCGAGGGATCGCCGTTAATATTTGACAAATTGCGAGGCCTCGCGCTGGAGTTAACGGAGGGTATAAGGAGGAGAGAAAGGAGCGATAAGGAGCAAGACTTGTCCAATGCGTCTCGTCGCCCAGATAGAATCGGTCTCTGCGTTTTATATTCCTCCTCTCCTCGCCCTTTCTCCCCTGCATCCTTCCCAGAAAAATAGAGAAGCCTCTCCCGCCCTCCTACGCTTTGACAATCTTTCGAGATCTGGCGACTGACTGCCCCCCCTTACCCCCCCACCTTCCGCTCGTCGCCGTCATTGAAAAGAGTTCTGCATTTTATGGACTTTAGAAAAGGGGTGTCTCGACAAAAGACCGACAGACGGAGATAGGACGAGCATCGGCCTCTCTCCGGGGATGGGCCAAAGGCGACGCCGAAGGGGGATCGAACGTGGGTAATAAGTAAGATTCACTTTGCCAAATGAAAATGCAGTACAACTCTCTCCCTCTCTCCCTTTGCCGGACTCTCGCTCAAAGGGTCAAAGCTTTCGGGCATTTGCATAGCCGGGAGGAGACGGAGCCAAAAACGATTTTACGCCCGCGAATTCGCCGAGATATATATATATTTCGAGAGAGGTGTCGAGGAGAAAGAGGCGCTCCTTTTTTACGAGGCTTTAATGGGCCGCGATGAGGGGAACTCGTAACGTTTTGAGCAAACTATAAAATTCCGTAATCCGCGCGCGCGGCCCTTCGATCTGGCCCGATATCTCTCGGTCTCGCAAAAAGCCCCGAGACACCACGGCGAGTGGAGGGAAGGAGGCGCGAGGACGTGCTTAAAAAAGAAAGGAAGGCAAGAAGCTGGGCGAGAAAAAAGAGAAAGGGTAAAAAAGAAGGAGAGAGAGAGAGACGGGAAAAGGAATCTCGGAGGATAGTCGACCGCCCGAGGGCAGCCGAGTGTGAAAGATCTCCTCGAATGTAAAAAAAAAAGAGATCGCGGCGGGAGGAGAGGAAGGGAGAAAAAGAAGGGCGCGCTGGATGGAAATATGAAGGCGAGCGGGCAAGGAAAAAAGGAAGAAGACCGAGACAGAGAGAGAGAGAGCGAGGCAGATACTTAGAAAGTATGAGGAGAGAAGCGTCACGTACATGCCGGCTCGACGCTTCGCTGATTTTTATTGACGCGTAATGCCGGCCGACATCTCTCCCGAACCGGTCGTTCTTCTCCGGACAACCGCAAGCCACGAGGAGGAAGACGAAGAAGAAGAAGAAGAAGAAGAGGAGCAGGCCGGCAGCGTATTTGCTCCGAGAAATAACGAGATAACGAACGGTAGCCGGTAGCATGAGAGGAACGACGTCCTGTTAGCGGAGATCGGGCGCAAGAGGCAAAAGACGCGAATCCTCGTTCGCCACCCCGAGGGCCGCGACAATAAGAAATTCCTCGGATTTCCCCGATGACTCGCGAAATACATAATCACCGGGCTAAACGCCGCCGAGATTGAGCCATTGTTCCCGAGTGTGCTCGCCTCCTCTCCTCGGGCCCCGCGCCTCAGCAATTAC
Source organism: Ormyrus pomaceus (assembly GCA_900474385.1). Taxonomy (NCBI): domain Eukaryota; kingdom Metazoa; phylum Arthropoda; class Insecta; order Hymenoptera; family Ormyridae; genus Ormyrus; species Ormyrus pomaceus. The sequence goes on from UCOM01000154.1 coordinate 47,210, forward strand.
GACAATTACCATCTCGACTTTCCGCGCGGCGTGCAGCGCGAGATTTAATTAACTTTTCGCCGAGGGTCAATCTGCGAAAGTGACTCACCGTAATTTTCAGGTCCCGGGGATCGCAGGTGTCGTAGCGGCGATTGAAGCGCAGCACGGTGTGCGTCTTGTTCTCGTAGCCGGACTGCAGCACGTAATCCTGGCTGGAGTCCATCTGCGGCTCCCGGTTGGCACCTTTCACGTGTCGGTCCTGAAAGCAAGAGCAAAAACCATCATTAACTTCATTAATTTCATTTTCACTGAGTGGGCCAGCTTTGATACGCAGCACTCTCTCCTTCTCGCTTAACGGCTGCTGTATCCAGGGCTCGCGACAAAAACACTTCGGGGGAATGTAATTGAGTGCTCGCGTGGTTGAAGGAGCGCAGGTGTATGTACTCAATGGGATTAATGGTCTCTAGCCGAAGCGTCAGTCATCGCATCGGCACGAATATCATCGACGTGTGAAACTTTCTTCGACCTACATAACCGCGCGGCGGACGAATCCCGCGGCGTGACGCTGTACGAGAGGCAAGTAATTGCATCGCGAGATATATATTCTCCGCGGCGTATCCAAACAAGACGTTATCCCCCCAAGAATATTGCGGAGGTATATATAGATTTTTTTTCGACGCCGCCGCCATCATTTCCATTATCCGAAACAAGCAGCCGCGCATTACGAGTTGACTATGTATGTATATATTTCCTAGCGGCGTCATAAACAGACACACGGCGGCGCGGGGGGAGCTATTCTCCGGCTGCGGTTCGCGATATTCGCACGATTATACTCGGGGCGAATGGATATCCGCGGCTGTCTCGGCTCTCTCTCTCTCTCTCTCGCGCGAGGCTGTTAATCAAAGCTGCACGTTGAGATGTTCTTACATCGGCGGGATAAATGGCGAGAGAGCGCGATGCTCGAAGCGCATATCGGGTGTCGTTCGTTCGCGGGGACGATGTTTGCCCTCGGTAAATAAGAGCAGAAGCGCGGGGATTACATCGCTCTCGAGCCGCCCGTAAATACTCGCGTAATTGCGATTTGAAAGAAATTAGTTGGCGGCGCCAATTGAATCGAATTTCGTTAATGCGCTGATTAATGGTCCCTCGCTTTATATTTCATTCGCAGGTGCTTTGAGAAATGCTCCTGTTCGGGGTTGTACGTAATCCGCCGCGGTTATTAATTCTCGTCAAGTGGCCGCGCGCGCCGCGCGGCGAAATTAAACGGTAAACATCGAAATTCAATTAAAAAGCTAACCGGCGCGTAAGGCAGCGGATCGGCGAAAAACTCATTAAACAGAGGCCGCTGTACCTTTTGTTATGAAGAGATTTAAGTCGCCGGCTGGCGAGTCGGCATTAATGAAGCGGTAGCAGATTAAATTAAGCTCGCCGCCGATGTTAAAAAAAGCGCACAATGCTACATCAATAACGCACGGGCCCGACAGGCAAAACATAACACGCTCTCTCATCAGGCGCTCTCCCCACCCCCTCTCTCTCTCTCTCTCTCTCTCTGTTGCAGCGCGTAATTAAAGTGATTTAAGCGCAAAATACAAGCCGATCTCTTTCCATAATTTAATCGCGCCGCGGCGCGAAAAAAAAAGAGGGGCGCGAGCGAAACAAGGCCGAAAGGAGAAGCCCGGCTCCGCTTCTCGTGCTCTTTTCGGGAGCCAATAAACAGGCCAATCAGCGCCGCCGAGCGTGCAGGCACGTCTCTCTTTCTCTCTCTCTCTCTCTTCCTCCTACCCGGGTGTACATCGCGCGCGCCATTGTTCGCCGCACACATGCACCGAGAGAGGACGGCAAGGCCACGGCACTCTTTCTCTCTCTTTCTCTCCTGCGCCGTACCTTTCTTGTTCGGTAGTGAAATAAGAGGAAAAAGGTGGTAAAAAGACCACCCCGCGGCAAAAAGCGAGGAGGCCGCCGGCGCTGCTCCCTTTTGTCGCGCGTCACGGCGACGTTTTCGCGCGTAACGGTCGCTCCGATGTGCTTGAAAAAAAAACTCTCTCCGCGCGGAGGAAAAGGAAAGTGAGGAGGGCCAAAGGCTCCGCGCGGCGCATTTTGTTCCGAATTGATGCGAGTAATAAGAACGCTCGGCGAATTCGTAAACCGAGAGGGAAACGGCGCGGCAATAAGTCGCCGAACATTATTGTCGCGCGCGGGAACTGGGAATGCCGAGAGGCAGAAACGTATACGCATGCATATAATGCAAAAAGAAAGAGAGCGGCGATAACGAGAGCGCGATAAATGGAAAAATAGTCCGAACGCAAAGGATATAAATGCTAGACTCGTTGGATGAAAAAAAAGAGGGCGGCGTAAGAACGAGAGAGAAAAAGGAAAAACAGCGGGAGCCGCTCGCGATCTCACTCGGCGACAAGCGGCGATCGACGTGAACTATAAGGTGGCGAAGTCCATCGGCTCGGCGATCTTCCTTTTTGCCCCGGCCACGCCGCAGGTATATAAGGAGCCAGGGAAAAAGCGAAGAATGCGCTTTTGTAGGGCTGCACGGCGCGATTTCGCGGAATAATTAAGCGGGGCGCTGCGCCTTCATTCTTGTCGCTCTCCACACCGCCGCGCTTTAAACAGGGATTATTAAAGCCGAGCCGCCGGAATCCCCCCGGCGTTAAAAGCCCCCCGGCAAAAATGCTGAAGCTTAGATAAGTAAATTTTATTTGCAGCCCCGAGCAAAACGGACACACTGCCGGCCGTGAAAATGACACTTCTGGCCGCGCGCCGCGGCGGAAGAGAGAGCCTTGGAGGAGAGGGACGCGCGAAGGCCGCGGTTTATAGTTAGTTAATCCGAGGACGAGTTTTTGCGGCCGGGAAGGGATTCGAGGCGGAGCCGGTGGCGATCGGCGCGCGATATAATTATCTCGAGCGCGAGGAGTCTCCTGGTGTTTGCGACGCGGCGCGCATTGTCCCGGGGTTGTAGCGCGCACGACTTTATTAAAATTTAATTTCCAGAGCGGAGTGTCGGCCAGTCACGCGCAGAGACCCGATTCTCTGCCGACACGCGAGCGCACGTTTGTACGGAGAGGTAAAAACGAGCGGAGAGCAGAGTGTTTTTGTAGAGCTAAGCGGATTTTTAGCCTTTTGGTATTATGTACGTTAAAAAGTTGTAAACTCGGGGAGAAGTAATCCGAGAGCGCGGAGCTCGAAATGAACGAGTCGGTTAAATTTTAATAACCCCCGTCCGAATGCCATCGGCCGCTTTCTTTTCTCTCTCTCTCTCTCATCGCGCGCGCATCTAATTTATCCCGGGGCCATTCTTCTGGGACTAATCTTCGCCGCTCCTTCCCACCGGTCATAATTTTTCAAGTAGCGCGTCGTAGATTGGGTCGCGCGAGAAAGAAAGTCAGCGGGAGAGAACGAGGAGGAGAGAGAGAGAGAGGACGGAGCGAGAAAAAGGTCCGGTGAAAGATGGGGAGAGAGAAGAGGCTGATAGCGGAGCGAGAGAAAATGAAAGATCGAAAGATTGCGCCGGACGAGTTATTTGAATTATAAATAGTCGCATTGTTCGGTAATCCAATTTTAAACATTGTTTTGTCACTCTATAAGAAAGATCTGCTTTTCTACGATAAGAATCGCTTTCGGGAGGAACGATGTTCCTTGAAAAATTTTCATTGCTATCGGCTTAGATTTAAAAAGGAATACTGAATTCTTTTCAGAGTTTGGATTGAATTTTTTGAAAATCCGCTGCATTCTCAATTAGAGACTCTCTGCTCCAAGATGCACTTTTTCGCAAGCGCATTTTCAGCCCCCCCTCGCGAATAAAAACACCGACTGTACGGCCAAGAAGGTAAACCGACGGAGTAAAAGGAAATTAGAGACAGAGCCTTTGCGGAGAGAGGTGTACCTTTCGACCGAGACCAAGGGAAAAAAGGAGGGGCCGCAGACTTTCGAGCTTGCGAGCTTTGAACTCTGACCCGGCCAATATTGGCTTCCGTACCCTTCGACTCTCGAGAGTCGCTCGGAGAACGGATTTTTCGGAGCCTTTGAGCGCTTTTTCGCGAGAGCCTGACGGCGATTATTAATCCCGACGCGTTTTGAGCAGTCCGGCGCCCGGATAAATTACCGCTGCAATAACTTAGCGCCGGGCCGTTATTATACGTACGCTCCGCGGGAAGAAAGCAGCCCCCGCTGTCACGAACCCACGAACAAAGCTCACTAATCATCCGCGAAATGCGACATAACGACGCCAACATGAGCGCGCGGCTCGATTTTTATCTGCGCCATTAAAGTCGGGCCTTCCCACCGCTGGAAAAATTATCGGCGGGAAGACAGAGAGAGAGAGAGAAAAGAATAAAATTTCGCTTCCGAGTCTGAGCTCCGCTTATTTACGCGTATACACACAGAGAAAGGGAGAGAGAGAGGAAGAGCAGAGGAGCAGGGGTATACACGGATAAGGTAATAAATAATTTCGCTCGGGCGCGTACCGGCGCTTCTTCAATTTCCGGGCGTCTGCAGCGTCGGAAGTGGCGAGCGTATTTTTTCTCTCCCCCCCGTCCTCCCCCCCTCCTGCTCCGCTCTCTCGCCGCGAATTCTCCACGTGGTCGCTCGTATATACGTGTACGTCCACCGGTACGTGCTCGGCTGCGCCTCTCCTCGGCGCGGAAGCGAAATTTTCGGGCCGCGCGAAGAGAACGGCCTCGGTTTTTTTTTCTCTCCTCGGCTTTCGCGACTTTTTTTTTTTTTTTTTTTAAAGAAGCGGCTCTCGCGAGGCGATTTTTCATCTTTATATACCGAAGAAACGGTTCTCGGATTCCTTTCGTTATTCCAATTGCGGAGGATAATACTTTCTTTTCGCTTTCCCGTATTACAGAGCGCGCGAGTAAAAAGCGCTCTTTATTATGCACATCGAGTTTAAAAGTTAATTGCAGAAATACAATCTCGATTGCCGGCGGGGGAGGGGGGGGAGCTTTAAATTACAAAAGCAATGATCATCAAAGTATTAACCTAAAAACTTCTCGGATCCGCGCGCCGCGCGCCGGGCGCTTATGCAAAAAGCAGCGGCGGCGCGGCGGCGGCGGGGCGGGCGGCCATTACGCAAAAACGCGGAGCCCCATTCGAAACAATTTAGCCGGAGCTATTTTCCCCGGAAGGAGCTTAATTCCTCGCTCGTCCTCGCCGGGCGAATCAGCGGAATCCCGCCATAATCTAGTCCTCGTTTCAGTTTTTACGAAGCTCCCTCTGCTCTTGATTTCATTTTCTCCTCCCCCCGTCCCACTCTCTCTCTCTCTCTCTCTTACTCCCTCGTTAACGAACGGATAACGCAGTGTGCCGGGTAATTAAGGACCCCGAGACCGGAGAAACTTAAAACGAACGGAGAAGTCCGGGGCCCGGGAGGGAAAAAATAACGGAGCAGTTTCGCGTGCAAAAATCGGAGCTCCGACTGCCGCGCCGCTCTCTGGCTTTCTTCTGTCGCGGCGTTCGCGTGTGCGAAATTGACGACGCTCCGAGCGAGTATTTAGCGTAAATGTGGGAGAGAGGAAAGACGGTTGCACCTTTCGGAACGGTACATACAGAAAAAAGGCCGAGAGTTTCGGCTGGGAGAGAAAAAGAAACGGTAGGTGGCGACTTGATTGCCTGCGGCGACGCACAAAAGACGCGCTTGTACATCCTCGCGTTTTTCGAACGCCAACATTCTCGAGGACTCTCCGCGGCGGCAGTCGAGGCGCACAGCAGCAGCAGCGACGCGCCTCGCTAAATCCGTCAATGGGAATATCGAATCGAGCGGGGATTCGCCGTCGCCGTGGGAGCCGCCGAGGCTCTACACACAGAAGCAATTACGGCAATTACGTCATCCCGATTGACGTGGAGTGCACATCGAATGCTGGTCCGCGTCGCGGCGCGCGACGCGCAGACGACCCGAGGATGACGGCCCCGGCGGAGTTGGCGCCGGTAACTCGCTCGCCTAATTGGCTTTTAGACGCGCCGCGGGCCGGAAGTGTACAGCGACTCTCGACAAAAGGGGCTAACGCATCGTCGATTTCGCCGATCGGCCGGCTTTTCACTTGGAAAACTGCGCGCCGATTTTAACGCGCCGGAGCGTGAATGATTAATTCATAATGGACGGGAAATGAAAAACGTAGGGGATGATTAACGGGCAATCGTTATGTTTGACTCGGAATCAATTGCCGGGGAGCCGAAAGCGCGGCATTAGGAACGGGTTTTGCGGCCGACGCGATTTTTCAGAGTGTCCGAAATAATGCGACAGCGGGCGGTTCGTTTCGGATTATTTATCCGGCGCGAAATGGAAAATCGAGCGCGATTACCATAAGGCGCGCAAGCGGCCGGCCGGGCCAGGTTTTCTAGGCGCGCACAGCTCCGGTAATGACTTCCAGTTTTTCAGCTATTAATTGAAGCCCGGGTGGGGGAGAGCGAAAGAAAATGCCGGGAAAAATTGAGCGGCACGAACAATTCATAATTAATGCGCATTCGTGAAACCGGTTTTCTCTCTCTACGTAGGTACGTACTTGCATTATACACAACTCGCAAACTGCATTTCATTCTCCCTCTCCTTATCTGCACTCGGCAGTTTTCTTCCTTTTTGCGGCTCGTCCCTACCTCTTCATTAAACCGAACTCGATTATTATTTAAACATTGCGGCGCCCGATTTTCAATAAATTCCCGGGGCTCCCGCCGATGCACACCTCGCAATTATCCCTCATTAAAAGAGCCGGGCGATCGGACCGCTTTTATATCGCGCGTTCGTTTAATTCCTCTCGTCGCGCATCTGCGAGCGCCGCTCGGCTAAATTAAATTACGTAAACGGCGCTGCGGCGGCAGCTGCATTCGGAAATTGATAAGACGCGCAACCGACACGCGACCGGGTAGGAAAAGATAACGGCCCGGGAATATAATTCACACTCCCACAGCGGCCGATTTATGTGTGTGTACGCGAGAGCCTGAGGTGCGCGATGATTCTGGGAGAAACGTCGTGCGGGAACGGTAATGTTGCGCGGCCCTTTTTCTTTTTTTTAATTGACGATTGTTTCGCGGCACTTGCCGGTAATTAGAGTGTAATTAGAAAAGCGCTGGTTTTTTATTGGTTGCCGCGGCATTATGCAAACAGCCTCCGGCAGAAATTAGAGCGTTTACGGAACATTTTTATGAAAATAGCCGATTGTTTGCCAAAAGGGGGTTTTTTCCTCTAATTTCACACAGGGATTGAATGAAATTCCGGACTCGTTATTTAATAACATTTGCTAAATAATGAAAGCGCCTACTTCTGTATAAAAAAAAAGCGTTGCGTAACGCGCGCGCACTTTGCGCTTTTAGCGCGTAATATGTTACGAAATTCCGAGCGCGAGAGTATCAAAGAGAATTGATACGGATATATGTAAATAACGGACGCGCGTTCATTCATTTTCTCTCTCGCGAGCGTATACGCTATTTCGCGTCGCGATAAAAACAGATTTTATAGAAACATAACGTAACATTTAATGCGCCGCGTTCGCGTAAAACGCGACGGACGCCGCTGCCCCCCCTTTCCCTCTCCCCGTGATGCAAGTCGACGAACGCGAGCAGTCAATTAATTTAAGTGCCCGGACGCGGCAGCTGTATACGCTCTCGCATTGTACATGTAAATATAATAATAAGCGCAAAAATCGTCGACAGGCGCGCGAGTTTACACGTAAATCCGAGCTGCTATAATGCGTATGCGCATATATATGTATACGCGCGAAAGCCGAAGGACTCTTTTTTGCCTTTGGCCTCGAGCCCACTTCGGCAGAAGTGCCACATTTACACACTGGAGTTGGAATCGTTGAAGTAACTAGGTGAGGAGCTGTAAATTTCCTAATAATTAAGAGTACACGACCTTGCCGCCCTTCAGCGAGAATTGAAACTGACGCCGTAATTATATAAAATTGCAGCACAGTGCAGATATATATACGCTGCCGCGTAATTGAAAAATAAAACGCCGTGCATTGTCCGACCTGCAGTGTTAATTAACTTTATATTAAAGTTTGATCAAACTAACGCCGCTTAACCCAGGCTGATTCCTCGCCTCGCAAAACTGGCCTCCTCCTTCGCGCGTCTCGTTTCGCGCTTCGCTCGCGTCTCGCTCGCGACAATTCAGGTTTGCATATTATCGATAACTCATCTACACGGACTTTTTTTCGGGCTCGGGCCGACTCCGATGTTCTACACGCTCGTCATTTGCATATACGCAGAGAGCGAGAACACGCACCGACTCGAAGGATATATACATCCGCGCTTTCGATTTTCGAGCGAATGCATCTTTGACCGCCGATCTATTATATCGCGGCGACGGCAGAGAGAGAGCGATTTGCGCGAGGAAAAAAGCTCTCTCTCTCTCTATTTCGTCTCAAAACTGTTATAACGAATCGCTTCCGCGCACCGCGCAATTAACGATCGAGGAAAAAAAAAGGGGATGCATCGAATTACCCGGCGATTAATTTAGAGGCTTTCGCGCGCGCACAGAAGCGACCGGCTCTCTACTCTCGCGCTATTAGCCCCGACAAATTGACGTGAAATTAGGCGCAATTAATACGCTGCGAAAGAGAGGCTTTTCCGCTCGATCGCCGATCTATACTAACTGTACATCGGCAGAGAGAGAGAGAGAGAGCAGGAGCCGCGGCGTCGGCTCGTTTGTATTAATTACGGATATTCAGAGCCGAGAGAGAGAGCCGATAACAGGCGGCGGACTCGCGCACGCGCGATATACACGCTCTTGTAAGCCTCTTTTTGTGCCTCTTTGCGCGCTTAGAGGGGAAAGGCTTTGTCTCGGCCCGGTCTGCGTCGACCTTTTTTCCCATTGCTCGCTGCCGCTGCTGCCGCTGCAGTGAAAGTTTATTAGATTCGGAATCGATTTATGGCCGATGTACGGGCTGCTTATAAGCCTCTCGATTGAATCGAGTGGTCCGGGCAGATTGAAATTCAGCCGCTCGCTTTCGTTTCTCCGCTTTATATCGACGCGGATCGCTGCTAAAATAATGCTCGACTTAATAATTATGCCGACCCTGCTAATGAGCGCGCATCAATCACCGGCCCTAGTTAAAGAAACAATCAATCTCTCCGCTCATCGCTCGTTGCTAAAAAAAAAAAAAAAACAAAAAAAAAGAGGCACCACGCGCGAGAGAGAGAGAGAGAGCAAAGCATCGATCGGCGCGCCGCGGCGAATCCCGGAACGTGGGGCCGTATAACGCGCGCGATGTGTGTGCAGCGATACGGCAATGTGCCGGCATTACGCTTCGAGAAACTGGATTCCGGAATGTCCCTCTCTCGGTCGCGTGCGCTGTTTATTCAGGACTGCCGACACTTGCCGCGCGCGCGCGCTTTATGCACCCGCACGACCCGTTACGCGCCGCTTATTTTTTTCCAAGCGGCGCTTCCTTCCAACCCCCCGTATATATACGTATATATGCATGCATCGACCTATAAACGCTTTTCGAACCCCGCCGCTCTTTTTCCCGAGAGGCGCGAATTAAAAAAAAAAACTGGGACCGGCGGGGCTGAGAAAAATAAGCAGGATATTCTTCCCACAGAGGGCAGACTTCTTCCCGCGCCTCGTAAATTACGACGCGCGCGCGTAATTACACGACGCCTCGGCTGTGCGTATCAATCGCGAGACGCGCGTCCGTCATCGCCCGCGGCGCGCGAGCGCCTCCGGAAAAACAATCGCGGAAGCCGCGGTTTATGAAGCGTGAACCGGAGTTCTTGCCGGAGCGCGCGCCGTGTGTATAATACGCGCCGCGCCAAAGAGTTAGCCAACTGGAGCGCGGATTTTGTTTATTCAGGGGCCCTTTTTGCCAAGGATCGCCGCGTGATTAATAGGCGCAGCTGTTTGTTTTTAAAGACGAGCTGCGGGCTCTTGTATTTTGCGCAAAGCTGGTCGACGGGAGACTGCGCTATTGGAGGTGGTGATTTTTTTTGCGACGCGTGAGTTTCAAGAATTTGATTGCGAATAGACAAGGAATCGATTGTATCACGTATATAGGAAATAGTTTCAGGCGTTTGCGCGGCGGCAGGTCGAGTAAATGATTGACTTTTTTTACGGAGACGGAAGAATAAAGCAAATCCGGGAGCGATAAATAAAAGGGACTTTTAGTTATAAGCGACAATATTTGGAGGATCCGCGCAATAAATCACGAGGAACACGATGGTAACACTACATCATTTATCCGCGGAATGCGTCGGCAAAAAAAAAAACGGATTTTTCTTCATTCCGCGGAGATCTAAATCAAACCTCATCCCTTTCTCATCGGCGAACTTGGCTCGCGCAGCGACGCCGCATGAAAAATCGCAGTTAATCCCGGCAGTCAGGCGGGGGGGGGAGGGTGCAGGCTGGCAAAAAGATCGATCAGCGCCGCTCCCGGCAGCCCCCTGCATAAAACCGCGGAAAATATTTCGCGACGGGGAAAACGAGTGTCGCCAGCGACGCCCAAGGAACACGCGGTGTACACACCCCGATCCCAAATTCCCGGCTTCTTTGTTTAGACAGGCGGGTAATTGGCATTTTCGAGGAGATTAGCTTCTCGCGCCCGAGAGAGAGAGAGAGAGAGGAAGGAAGCTTACACCGGAGCGTGTAATTTTTATTCTATATGCAGCGCGAGGATATATCCCCGCGGCCGTCGGCCGGGAGAGAGCGCAAACATTGCTGTTTTCGAGAGCGTGATTTTTCGCGGAGCTGCACACGCTCTGAATACTCCTCGATGCGCGGACTAGAAAATCGGGATCGGATTTTTCCGCCGGGAACACGCGACAAAACTCTCGGCGGCCTTTTACGACTCGCGCGTAAATCAAGCGTCGCATATATAGGCGCTCCCTTATCTCGAGCCGAAGGCGAATGAGAGAGCGAGAGCGACGTGCTCCGGCGATTTTTACGGGAGGGGGACTCTCGACGCGGACGTGAGTCGGTGCTTTTCTGCGGGCAGACAAGTGCGGGACGGTCCGGATTCGTTAGCCGCGCGCGGGAACAGTTAGCTCCTTACCGGCGGGCGTTTGGAATTGAATCTAGAAAAAAAGGACGCGTGCAGGATGTGTTATACTTCTCTGAATGTAAAGCGGCGCGTCAGGGCCACACGTGCCAAGCGACGGCGACCTTTTTGCGATAACTCACCTGTAACAGAAAGAGAAAGGATACGCCATTAGATTCGAGGAGGCACGGAAAAAAATTAATGACAATTGTTTCAGTATTTTTTTTATCAAGGGGGGGGCTTTTCGGAGGCTTATAAATAACTCGGCGGGCGGGGGCATATTTTTTGTCGGCCCTCCGAAGCTTCGAATCTGTTGCCACAGATAATATATCAAACGAAACCGATACCGTTTCACGGAGGTCTTTGACGCCGCTGACGCGTTACACGAGGCTTCGGGGCGTCGAGGTATACCAAAAAGGTATAAAAATTCGCCTGCTTTTTTCGGGGGCTGCAGCGACGTTCCTCCTCCACGGCGCGCATAATCGGCCGGCCCGTCGACTCTCTCGGCGAATTAAAAATAGAAATCGAGATAGTCCGACGGTAGGAAAAAAAAATAAAGAAGCCGCGCGCGCAACTCGTGTAGAGACTCTCGACCCGGGCGCAATCACTCATCTCGTTCGGAGTCGAGAGCCACGGCGACTCCGCGAAGGCACAACCACAGGCGTCGAATGCCGGCCACCCGCATCAGATAATATTCAAATTGATGATAAACATTTATAAAAGCGTTTTGTTGCCCGCCGCAGAAAAACATATTTGGATCATTGTGCGCCCCCCCCCCCCTCCTCTCGCGTATATGAGTCGCCGAGTAGCGGCGGTGGCGGCGGCGGCAAAAAGAATATAACCCAGCGGAGAGAGCAAGATGCCATTGTGTCCGGTGGCCCTCTCATCTCCATAACGAGTGCTGCCCACTTCTCTATCTCGCATCTTATTTATCCTTTTTCTCTTTCTCTCTCTCTCGTCGCTTGACTATTCAGAAGTGCATATCTCGAGGGCGGGAGGGGGAGCTTTGTTCGAGAGGCGCTGGTGGCGAGATCCGATCCCGTCGTCCGCTCTCGATTGTTGTCTCTCTTTAAATTGTCCAAATAAACGCGCACGCCGGTTAATCGGCTCCCGAAGCCGGAGAGGAGCGCCCCGAATAGGAGCTGCGATCCTATCGCGCCTAACGAGCGGAGGACGACGCCGGCCGCTCTGGTCCCCCCCTTCCGCGCCGCGGCGCCCTGTGCGCACCGGCTCCTGGAGAACGCCCACGGGGATATTGGATTTCCGAGAGGAAGACGCCGCCGGCTCTTATCGGCCCAAGGAGGAAACAATCCCGATAGCTGCCGCGCGAATTTACGGAGCTAAGCTCTGGGCTTTGCATTGTATATCAGTTTTTAGAGCGGAGCGATTTGGTGAAACGACTTTCTTGGCGTTTGAATCGGGAATTAATAAGTCGGCTTGCGAGCAGTAATTATAAGAAGAAAGCTACTTTCGTAATCGGAAGATTGTTCGGGCAAGATTGAGAAACCCGTCGAGAAAATCAAAGATAATCCCAGCGGCCGCCTAGATAAATAACCAGCGCGTCTTCGAAGAATTCCCGGAATAAAAGCTCAAGCGTACTCGGGGGGGCCAGTTGCGTGGAAGTCGAATAAAACGACGAGACAAACGACAAAGAGAGGCGAGAAAGAAAAATAGCAGAGTCGCCGCTTAATTACCGATCGAGAGATGGCCCGCTTTTTCCGGGCGATTAATTCGCCGACCGGCCCGCGGCCGGGGCGGTTGTGTTGGCGTATATTCGTCGCAGGCGGCCGATCGACTCGTCCTTTTGTCCGTCCCTTCGCGCGCGGCGCTGTGTGTATTTTTCGGGAGCCTCTCTCTCCTCGCGCCTTCGGCGTGAAACGCCGGGGAATTTAGCCGGACGAACGAGCGATATCGATCGTATCGGCGAGCTGTCGGCGAGCTAGACCAGTCTCTCTCTCTCTCTCTCCCTTTTTTCACGGCTTTTAATTTCGGCCTGCGCAAATAACGCGATAACATCGCTCCAGAAGAGGAGGAAGAAGAACGGGAGGAGCCGAGAGCTGTTATGCTTATTAGCTTTAATCCTTCCCGGCGCGTATACGGGTTCATTTTTGCCCGGCGACGCGCGGAATGTGTGTATCGGCGCGGATCGGTAAGTGGATTTTACGACGGGACTTACGAATCTTTTTTGCCTTCGGAGAAGCAAACGGACCACGCGTATATATGTCTGTCAATCTTTTGACTGGTTCTAATTGACAGTTGAATTTATTATTCGGAAGCGCTCGTAGCTGCTGTGTCGAGGAGGCATAATTAGCGAAACCCTAATGAAATTCATAAAGCCGCTCTAATAACTGAACGAATCCGTATGCTCCGGCGGCCGGATAAAATAAAACTTGCGCTCGAGGATGAAATTCCAGCGCGGCGCGAGGCAGCCTCGTAAAACTAACGTTGAGTCAAGCAGCCACAAAGGAATCGTCGGGAGTATCGTCTAAAACGCATTAATTTACCGCGCGCCGCGGGCAGAGAGCTGTAAGAAAAGTCTCGCTGCTCGGGGCATATAATGCACTCTCGGCTCGCGAGTCGTATAATCGTCGCGGCTCTCTCCCCCCGGCCTGTGGCTGTCAAAAGGAGCGCCGTGGAAATTCGAGAGGGAACTCGGCGGCGGCGGATTAACGGTGCAGCCTCCGCGTGAGATCGGGCGATATGTAGGTACGCCCGAACGACTCACTTTTCGAGCCGGAGATTCGGAGAGATTGTATACGGACGGGACACTCGAAAATGGAGAAATTAGCCGGGACACGGCTGTGTTTACGTTTGCAGCGAGCTGCGTGTCTCGTTTGCTCGTAAAATTAATGAAGATATTGTGGCTTCGGGTTTGTTTACTTATTAAGGTCCGATCGCGATTCCACGAAATTGTTATATAGTATGCTCTTCCACGAGAATTCCTTTCTCGGGAACGTCATAATGCGGCGGGTAGGATTAGTCGGGGCTACTTAAAATTACGACCGCGATGGAAAGAGAGCGTCGTAGGTTAACGAAGCGCGGTAATTGCGTCTGTCCTCGAAAATTAGCCGGCTTATAATACTACATTCGTGAGTGCACACCGGTAATCTGTTTGTCGCTGAAAACGCGCTTGGCGAATTGTAGCAACGAGACTCGAGATCCATCGATACCTCGCGCTCAGATCGGCGCCGAGCTCTCGTAAATCCGAGGAAACCCACGCGGCGACAGAACCAGACCGCGCCTTTTCCTGCCTCGCGAGAGAGATTATTGGCGACAGGCGAAAAAAAGGGAAGCGGGCGCCCACGGCGAGAGAGAGAGGAGAACGCGGATTAGTGCATTCGCCGCGCGACAAATCTACTCCGGAGTGTGTACCCAGAAACGTTGTGTTATTAGATAACCTGCGGCGGGTGAATAAATCTAGCATTTGTTGCACGTCGCGACAGATCGGAGATAGCGGCGCCTGCCATTTATTGCGGGATCCGCTATCGCTCAAATAAATGACAAAGTAGAAACAGCGCGCGGAATCGAGGAAACACATCGCGAGGAGGGGCTCGTGCACTGTCATCTTCGGTGTAAACATCAGTAGCAGGTTTCCTCGCCGAGAGAGAGAGAGGCGGTCAGCCGTGAAAACGAGAAGCGACATGCGTGCAGTCTCACGCACACTTCCGCGCGGGTATAAAGCGCTGCATAACGCTTCTTTCTCACCGCGATGGGAATAAAAGCATCGGAGAAATGCCGTCCGTCGTCGATGCGATTTTGGATGGGGGAAAAAAAAGTTTCCGCGCGCCTTGTAAATTCATCAAAAAGCTGGAAATAAAGCCAAGGCGGGTAAATTTTCTAGTTTGCGCCGCTGAATCATGTAATGCGCCCGGGAGATTAAGCTCATAAGTAGGTTAAAAGCCAGGCGCAGTATTCATGCCCAATTATTCACGTCGTAACGCGCTGCCCCGCGCGCTTTATCAAACATTGACATTGTGCAATCTCGCAAAAATCCCTGGCGAGTAAACCAGATCCTCCGCGAGAGAGCGCCGGGGCTTTTATCAATAGTAAAATACCATACGTCAAAGTTATGGCGCTCGGTTTCTTTGCATAACCGGTAGACGGCCGCGCGCGAGAATCGTTGCATTTATCTCTCTTTATGCGAGTGTTTGCCGGGTATCCGTCGAGGCCGCTGTCAAATCTTGAGAAATTTATTTAACGCGTTCCTCGAGGAACGGGATTGATTAGAATTTCAATATTCTCCGCGGGATTTTCGAGCGAATTTCGTAAGGAAAGCGTGTGTACGCTGCCGCGGATTTAGATTTATTAAAGCAAAATCGGCGTTTCGAAAATCAATCGAAATTCCGCTCGATAAATTAAACGGCAATTCTCCATTACGAAAACTTACAGTTCTGTCATTTTATTACTTTCCACTCTCCTTATTAAAAAGACACGCCTCCACCTTCCACCCGCTATATTAACATCTCGAAAAAACCATTCCCCCGTTGTCTCCGCATTGTCAAAGGAGACTCGCAAGAGTGCATATACCATCGGCGCCTCGCCGCAGACGTCCCTCGACCCGAAATAATAATCGCTCTCGCGCCTGCCGGCCGGGGGCGCGTCTCGCTCGAGATCCCCCAGAGCGAGCCGCGCGCGCTCGCGACGAGTTTCCCCGCTAACGAGCGCCGCGCTCGTCTCCCCCGCGCGCGGGCGAGATTACACCTTTATTAATAAATTACAATATAACCCACCGAGAGACGGACGTTAATTGGACCGGACCGCCTCGCGGTGAGAGAGGGACGCGCGCGATTTCTAATTACTCCCGGCGCGGAAGAGGAAGATCCGCGCCCGATAAGCGCCGCCGCCGCCGCCGCCGTCGACGTCGAATTTCACGGCTGATTGTATGCAGGCTGCTGTTTATTGTGCGCGGAGCCTCCCGCGCCGTTATACTCGACTCGTTCGAACGAGGGCCCGAGATTTTTGTGGCGCGCGGCTATAAATCACGATTAAGCAGAGTCATTTTTACGAGTATCAAAGGCTCGACTGTTCGGGAAAAGTGATTTTTCACCGCCTCGACGAAAATAACATTATTACCCCGCCTCTTTCTCTCTCTCTCGAGCGCGAGCCGCTATGATAACAGGAGAGAGTCGCTATAAATACGGGGGGCGGGAATTGTAATGCGACGGGAAAGGAGAAACAAAAGATAGAGGGAGCCCGCTGCAGTTGAAGGGCAGATTAGAAAAGAAAAATCGAGCGCTCGCGAGAGAGAGAGGTGGGTATAATACGTGCGCGCGGCGCGCGAGATTGCCCGCGCGCGTTTCCGTATCCTATTCCGCACCTTGAGCTCGGCGGGCTGATAAATGGACGAAAAGGCGGCCGCCGCTGCTCGTCGGATTATCAATTAAACGGCGGTGGTGATAAACGGCGCTTGACATCGACGAAAATTGGGAACCGCCCGTCTATTTTCGAGCCACGCTTCTTTTTTTTCTATCCTCGAATTCACGTTATAATACTCCGCGGGGACACCGCGTATATATATTTTTCAAAATAGAAGCCCATAAATTCCCATTACTCGGCGGCGGCGGCGGAGGCTTTTCCTAAAAATTCCGTTTCATATACGTACCAGCCGCCGTGAAAGAGCCCGTCTTTAAAGGGCCACGAGAGGCGGACGCGCGGAGAAAAGCCTCCGGTTATTTTAAAAGAGAGAAGCGCTCTATGGAACGTAATGCCGAGCAAAGCGGATCCTCCTCCATTAAACGCGACAAATTTACAAGCACTCGCGACATATTTCTGGGCCGCGAGCTTTGCTCCCCCCTTTGCGCGCCTCATTTCCGCGTGCACCGAGAAAACCGCCGCGCTCTCTGCACAGTCGCTCGAATGAAGCGTCACGGGCTTAGCGTCGCGGTAATAAAGAATGCCAAATCGTCAAAGCGGACACGGACTAGATATCTGTTTTTTTTTTCTTTTTTTAATGACACACGACGGCGGAACGAACGAAATCTGCCATTAAGGCGAAACGGATTTCGAGCGTTATTTTTTTTTCTGATCAAGCCAGGAGAGCGGAGGAAAAAAGGCTTTAAGCCACTGCCGGCAACTGACACGTGGGCGGGTGCTCCGGCTTGGAATGACAGCATAAATATGTCGGTTTCCAATACGGCCCGGAGAAATCTTGTCCTTTCGAATGAAACCGAGAAATTATTACTTGTCGCCTCGACGAAAAAGAGAGCGAGAGAGAGCTCCCCGCGTATAAATACCCGTTTTTACAGCCGACACCGTAATTAGTCGGCCGCGGCGGCCTATCAAAACAAAACGCGATTTAGTAGCGGATTCCGATTGCCCTCTTTGAAAAATGTCCGTCGCTCGGCGTGTGTGCCTCCGCGCGAAATATCCGAGCAGCGCGCGCCGCGGCTAAAATATTCAGGTCCATCATTCGGGGCCATCCACCGCGCGCGTCCGCAATTATCGAAAAGCGATTTTCCCCCAAAAATCGCTGACGCTCGTAAAGGATCGGCTCCTCGATTCCTCCCTCCATCCTTTTTGCCGATGGTTAATAAATGGCATTTTCGACGTCGCGCACGCGGCAATAACGTAAATAATGCAATCTCGCTGGCGCGAGGGAGAAAGAGAGAGAGAGAAGGGTATATAGACTCCGTGAGCCGACGGCAGAGGAGGCACGGCGGAGGAGGAGAGAGAAACGCCCGGAATAATAAGGAGGGAGCGAGCCGAATGAAAATAACACGTGAATGGAAAGCCGATAGATCGGCGGCTCAACGAAATTACGCGCGAGATAGAACGACGGGCTAATGCTGTCTGCGTTTGAGTAAACATTTTTCAGCCCTTTCTGCTTTTACAGTCGAAAGTCCGTTGTACCTCGTCAATTGTTCCCCCCGAAAAACGTTCAACAATGAGTGTACTCACTCGTTTCGCTCGACAAAATGCGCGTCGAGAGGAAAATGCGGTCAGTGACTTACCTGAAACAAACAAGAGAAAATAACGTTAGTCAATTGCAAAATAAATCGAACCTCTAAACAAATGAAATCACGAATAAAACATCCACAGCACCACCCACGAGAGAACCGCGCGGCGGCGGCGGCGGCGGCGGCGACGGCGTCATAAAACAAACCCCGCAGGGCGCAGGTTCCAATCCTTCACGCGCTAAACGAGATCGATCGCCACCCAAGCAGGGGAAACTCGACCTCCCTCTCCCCCAAAGACAAAGAAAAACGCGCTCCTCGGAATAAAAAATCGAGGGCAACATTAAAAGACACCGGCGATCGAGGAAGGGCTTAAAACCGAATAGCGGAGGCGACTGACCCCCTCCTCGATCGATGGTCCAAAAGCGATGGTGTCGCGCTGCGAGCCGAAACGCCGGAGATTCCTTCCGCGACTCGCCCGATTATACATCCCGATAAAGGCCTGGAATTTTTATCGCTCGATAAGGAAACCCGCGCTCTCTCTCTCTCTCTTTGTTTCCGTCATCTTGGAAGCCGCGCGGCCGATATTTCTATACAGAATCAGAGTCGAGGAGCTCCTCTCTCTCCCGGCGGCACATCTTCATCGAATAAGGATTGCTGCCTCGGCCGAATTCCAGCCGCCGCAATCGGAATTCCATCGGCGTCCGATATATATAAAAGGGGCGGCTTTACGGCCTCGGAATTAGAGCCTCCTTTCGCGGAGGAAAGCAAGAGTCTTTCCCATAGCCTTATCAATGGGCTCCTTTGTCCGCGATTGAGTCCTCGCTGCACACTCCACAGGGGAATTTATAAATTCAGATCGCGAGAGCGTGTTTGTTTTCAGTGAAAGCAAACTTCGGGGCACTCGAATCGTCGCTGCGACGGCAGGCGAGTTAAGTACTGGTAAACGGCCGGCGAGCCGTCAAGCTTGTATCGCTACAGCTTCGGGACGCGAACGAGGCAGATAAAATTAGCTCGACGAGATTCTCCGGGCTCCGTCATAAAACTCGGCGCCCGACGAGCCACTTTCTCGAGTCGCCCGCGACTTTACTCCCCCTCGTGTTACTTCGCCGTCGTATATGAAGTCTCGGGGCTTTTATTCCGAAATTTATACTTTCTTTTTTTACTGCGCCGTATACATCTGCCTCGATCGCTTCGAGAGCCTTATCTCCCGCAGATATATATCCCGGGTGCTAAACCGCTTCCGAGCCTCGAGAAAAGTTGCCTTAATAGATTCTCAAAAAGTGTAAATAAAGAATCGGAAAAATTCTAGGCACTCGAGGCGATGTGTGGTTTACGCAACTACCGCGCAAATAATCTCTCGCATCGCGGAAGGCAGCGCGTAAAAAAAGAGGCAACTCTCGCGCGCAGCGCGCGGCACTGGTGTGAAACTTCACAAAGTTTTTGCGCCGCTCTCGCGAAAACGCCCTCCTTCCCCTCGAAAACGATAAGAAACGCGCGGCGGCGGCGGCTTCCGCGTATGGGAAATCAAAAAATGCGCATTTAAATTTCGCGAGGAACAACGGTAGGATGCGATCCTATCTCTCTCCTCTCTCTCCTGGATTCGAGAAAAACCGAACACACACACACACCGCCAACCGGCCGCGCCGCCTTCGTTACGCGCGACCTGTCCCGCAAAAAAGGCGAAAATAGGGGAAAGGATGCGCGGCCCGCTCGTAAAGATAAACCCGCGCGCCGCTTTTAACGAGTGCGGCTGGCGGGGGGGAGCAAATAGCCGCGGCGCCGCCGCCGCCGGTGTCCCTCCTTTTTTTCGCGGCTGCTTTGCATTTTCACCGGCTGTGGAAAGACAACACAGGCACACACGTCGAAAGTTTTCGTTCGCCGCGGCCGTGTATATATAAGAGGCTCGTTATTATTGATACGATCGGGCGGGCCCGGGCCGGAAAGTACGCGCGCTGTTTTGAATAATTACGTTCGCGCCGCTTGTTCTACAAGAAACAATTTTAGATCGGGAGGATAAAGCTCGGGGAGAGCCGTTTCAACTGGTTCGTCGCGCCGCCTGCCTTTTTTCTCTCTCTCTCTCCGAGTCGATGACAATTCCCCCGAAGCTCTCCGCCGTCGCGCCGATCGCCTTCGAATATATATTCCATCTCGAGATCCGAGGATAAGGGAGTTACCGTTTTTACAGAAATGATTAATAATCTAAGAAGCAGCTACTTGATATTAGATAATTGCCCCGACGAGGAAGGCGGAGCTGATTGAACTTGACGCTTTGAATGTACATATCCTCGGCTCCCGACTGGGGAAAAGGAAGCCGACAGGAAGTCCGACACACTGCTTTTCCTCGCGGAAGCAATTTCCACCAATTAGCTTAATTGAAAGGGTTGCGCGTTATGGGGGGCGGAAGCGCGCGAGCGGCCCTTCGAAATCAGGCTTCTGAGGAGCCGCTCGTCGCACGTGGACGGACTTTTTTATAGAGGCCGCGAAAGGATGCGGCTTTGATTTTCGGAAGGGTTATACCGACACGCCGCCGATGGGAGCGTGCGCACGTTTAGGAGTGTGAAGTGAATTTGTAATTCCATTGTCTCGAGAGTGTCGACTTGTCACCAACGTTCTGTAGAAAGTCACTCGTATCCCCGAATAAAGTGTCTTACCAACTTGTCCCCTTCATCGGCGTACAGAATTCCGGGCGTATCCCTCAATTAGCGAAACGTCGCGAGCGCGTCATCGGGCTCCCTCGGCTCCGCCGAGGCGTTTCCGGGCGGCGCGGAAAGAGGGCAAAAAGCGCTCGCGACGGCCCGCTTGGCAGCGCTCTCCGAGAGCGAGTCGGCGACGCGTCATTCTGCGATCCCCCGTCCGGAAAGAGCGCGCGGAAATAAACGCGGCCGCGATCTCTCGTTGCGCGCATACGCGGCGGTGCTTTCTGACATCGGCCGCTCTCGACAAAGACGCCCGATAACTCAGGCGCGCACGTGTGCTCAACGTTTCGGTACACGTGCGCGCGCGCGCGGCTCCGAAAGTTTTCCATGCCGGGGCGGCGTCGAATTATTTTCCAATTAAAGCGGCCGTCGTCAGCCGACTATTTAGCTCTCCCGGGGGGGAGAACTGGGAACGTAAAACGTTCGCTACGCCTACGCGCCGCGCACACATATATTTTTAAGTGCAGAAACTGCCGCGCGCGTTAATGGGCCACGCATTAGAGGGAGGACGGAAGAAGCGTATATACAGCGGGAGAGAGAGAGAGAGAGACAGTTGCTTTTTGCCTTGCGCGCGTCCTTTATCGCGGCTCATTACCGCAGGAAGTTGAAAGTAGTGCGCGCCGGCTGTGGATCGTCGCAGCTGTCGCGAATTCACCGCCGCGTTAATTCAGAAAAGCCGGCGACTCCCGGCTTATGAGCCGCTCTCTCTCTTTGAGAGCGGAGCTCTCTGGCTCGCCTCCTTTTTCCTTTTAGGCCTCTCGCGTCCGCGGGTGTGATTCAGCCCGGCGATAAGCGTAATTAAGACCGGCGACGATATACACGTCGCTTTTCTCTCCCCCCGTCGACGGGGGAAAAAAAAGGAGACACCGGAGATCGGAGATAAAGCTGTTCGATTTTGATTGGAATAACGAGGTTGGGCTTAATGAAGGCGGACGCGACGTATAGAAATTCGCTCCGATATATTTCTACGGGGATCGGCGTCCCGGCTTTGAATTACAATGAAATTCAGGGGCAAAAAGGCGCTCGGTAAATCGCGGCCGATATGGGGAAATGCGCGTTTTTAGCCCGCACGAAGCTTGTCCGCGGACAATTCAGCCCTCGTTACTCCTTGTCTCTTTCCGCTTAATTAAACATCGAGGCGGAGGCGACGTTTACTGCGCTCCTCTTTGCCGTATTTACGACTCATTTGTAATAATTGAATCTTCGCGGGGATAAAAGAGCAACGAAACACTGCATCCTCCTCGCGCATCGAACAAAGTAAATAGCCGCGGCAGAGACACGAGGCGCGCGGCGGGGCAGATAAAGAGAGACGAATGCACGCCGCGGCGGCGTCAAAGATAGAAGCGTGACGGAGCGCCGCTGATATTCTCTCTCTCTCTCTCTCGCGGTGTGTGTATGATGGGCCGAGCACCATAAATCCCGGCTATTTCGAGTCGGCAGCTGCGGCGCCCATATCGGGCCCTGGAATTACCGGCGGAGTTTTTCACGCGACGGAAATGGGCCGCCGATACGACGAAATATCGCCTACGTCCGATATATAGCCCCGCCGCCGCCGCCGCCGCCGCTGAAATAATGCCTGTTTATGCCGCGCGAGCCTTTGTCTCTCTGTATATCGCGTGTAAATAATTGATAAGCGGCCTGCTTTTCCGGTGCGTCAGTTGGCTCGAAATTTGACCGGGAAGTTCGGACGTGATTCAGCGCTTTTTTTTTAGATTTTTAATACAAAATGGAGTTAGGCTCTGTCGTGTAAAAAGTGCAGGAAGTCTGGCGGGATCGTAAAGAAGTGTATAAAGTCCCATTAAAATATCATTTGCGGCCGCGGCGTTGGGTGGGGGAAAAAAAAAAGCGCTGACGCTCGTCCTGGGTAAACCTCGAGCGCATTAATCGCAAATATTCGCGGACAGGTGGACAGTATTTTACAGGACGGCGTTCGCTTTTACGATGAAAAAGTGCTATCGCAGTATCGATTTTTCATTTTTACGCCGAAAAAACAGAATTGATAATGCTCCGGTGACAATAAATAAATTATTTATCGGCGACGCGGAGCTCTTATTAAAAGACAACACTGTACGGATATCGTACATTATGCGAAAGCAGGCCCGGATTAAAATAAAAAAACAAAAAAAAAAAAATAAACAATGATCCCGCGTTTGAAATGTTCTTGATTGTGCGTGTGAAGAATTGATTTACATAAACGGAGCCCGTAAAAGATAACGTCAAAAACGTTAATATACGCAGCCAATATCGCAGCGACTGCTGCTGCTGCTGCTGCTGCACACACGAGGCAGTAAAAAAAAATTAATAACGCAATAATACGACCGAGGAGGGGGTGGACGTGCATTGAAACACATTTTATCGCCGTCAAAACAATAAAGCCGACTGATTGAAATACTGCGCGCACGTCGGTGGATCCTTGAGCAAGCGGACTGTATGTTTTTTTTGTTTTCGGCGCGGGGCGCGCCGATCGAAAAAAAAAACTGACACAAGCGCATATTGTACGTAACGATCGCGGGAATAAATACGAGGGAGAGCGGAGCGGGACAAATCGGGGACTCGGCGAAGGAAGAAAAAAGAGGAGCCGCGCCCGGCGAGAAGGAGAAATAATTTACCGGCCGAGCCGAGTGAAAATATGCATCCTGCGCTCGGATTTTGTGGCCGCTGCAAAAAGATTTTCGACTTTTTAGCAGTGTCCACATCGCTCTCGGTGTATTACCTCGCTTTTCTTATTATATCGAATGAACCTTCCGCAAAAAGCAGCCTCGCGAAATTATTCCTCTCTCCTTTGCTCGACGAAAGTCAAAGGCCCCCCCTCCAGTTTCGAAATCAAGTCCGCTGACAACAACGGAGCGCGCGGCGCGTCGAAAAAAATAAGGCGCAAAAAGCGGAGAGGGCCGAAAAGAGAGCGCGAGAGCCAAAAAAAGAGGGTATAGGAGGAGAGAAGCGTCCGACTCGCGCACAACGGGCTAATTACGATATTTTCATAGCTCCTCTCCCTCTCTCTCTCTCTCTTCTCGCAATGAAAGCACAGGCGAAATGACGCCGCAAAAGGGGGGCCGCCGCGCGCGCGTCGGGTAAAAAGAGAATTTTTGCGGGCACACGGGGCGACGACGCCGTCGCTGCGGGCCGTCGTCGCTTGGCGCGCGCGGAAAGAGAGATCTTTTTGAATTTGCAAGGCTGAATGGTCGGTGGGGGGAGGCGCGCGTTTTACAAATGCGCTTTTGAAGCTTTCTGATGCCGAGGGATTGCGTTTTTCAATTTGAGCCCCAGAAACCGAGTGCTTTTTTTCTCCCTCTCTGCGCCTCTGCCGCTGTACTCTCGCGCGCCGGTCCCGCGTAAGTGAATTTATTCGGGACTTTGGAGCCCCCGGAATTTATTGTATATACTTTTCGGGCGGGGCTTTGCATTATTTTTCCGTTGCGACGAGCGAAACGCGTCGGATAAACGGATTACGACCTAGCTAAGTGCACTCGGCGTAATGTGCGCGCGTTCGTTTTTTTCGCATTGTATTCAATTAATGCGCCTATCGCGCCTCATTACTTTTGACGCTCGCGTCGTTTTTCTTTGATGCTCGGGAGAGCCGCGTCCCCGGCAATTCGCTCTCGCCGAATGATTTCGCTTTATTTTAATAAGTAGAAAAATCACGAGGGGCCGCCGGCGTTTATTAAAGTTTCGGAAACGTTCGCGCGCTTTAAATAAACGCGCCGGAGTTATTTATCCTGTTTAAAGTGAGCAGCCGCTTTTATTATATCCCAAGTACGCGAGAGAGGCGGCAAGCTAAACAGTAGTCGGTAGATTTTTCTCAGTCTGCTTTTCGGCTCTTTCGCCGCGCGCTCTTGTTTTTTTTTTCTTTGTAATTAGAGGGGATAATAATTTTTATGAGCTCTAATTTTGTTTATCTACTCTGCTTTCGCCTTAATTGCTTGTACACGAGTATGTATAGCGGACCGCAAGTAAACTACGTATAAGCATCGTAATTACGGTATTAAATGAACTATATATTTATACGTGGTATCGAGTGCTCCGCGGAGACGCACAATTTACTTATACACCGTTCTGTTTTATTCAACCCTTCGATGCCGCCAGTACGAGTATATTATCTTACAATCTCTCGAAAATGATACTGCAAGAATGATGATTAATCCCTGCGCTGTCAACCGCTTTAATGACGTCCGCAACGTAATCGTCGAAAGCGCATAGGAATGCCGCTGAAAAATTGAATACGTCGAAAATTCAGCCCGGAAAAAATAGTTAATAAACAAAAAAGCCGGGAGAGAGCGAGAAAACAAGGCGGAGAATAAAGGGGAGCAGGAGAGGAAGGCCGCGAAGATCATTGCCGAGGCAAGAGAGAGAGAAAGAGAGAGAGAGAGAGTCAAGGGGAGAGCAAAAGCCGGAGCTATCATTGCATCTCCTCATTACCATAACTAGTTCCTCGCCCCTGGTCTTCTCCTTCTCTCTTCTCTTCCTCCTCCGCCTTCTCTATCTCTCTCTCTCGCTCGGTGCTCCCCTTTTTACTCGAGGTTCGCTCTCGTTGGGCGAGGGCAGAAATATGCGACTGCCCTTCGCGCGGAAAAAAGACTACCGCCGTAGACTAGCTTCTGCGCGGCATGCCCTCTCTGGTTTTTTTTTTTACCTTTTTCCTTATTTCGGAAAGGCGCGTGGTGTATACGTATGCCGCGCGGCCATTGTTTTGAGAACTGCCTTGGGAACGAATTTTTGGCGCGGCGTCTACGAGGAGTCGAGTATCGTTTCTCATTAATTCTAATGGCTATAACGATTTACGCGGGGAGGACGGGCGTAAATTCTCTCCGGCCAAGAATCACTTTCTCGGAGTAAGAAGCGGACGAAAAAAAGAGCGCGCCTCGTAAAAAGAACGGAGGCGCAAAGAATAAAAAGACAAGAAAAAAAAAAAAAAAAAAAAATGGAAGAAGAAGCGAGAGCGGAAGGGACGCGACGAAAGTATGAGCGGCCCGTAGAGCTACCATATAAAGCAAAAACTAGCGCGGGCAGAAAGATGCAGCGGCGGCGCGGCAACAGCTGGAGCAGAAATACGTCGCTTGGCCTTATAGAGGACGCGGATTATGGAGAGAGAGAGAGAGAGAGAGGGTTGGAGAGAGATTCCGTCCGCGATACGACACTTCTTTTTATGCGCTCACCTTTTTCTCTCTCTCTCTCTCTGGCCCGAGGGAGAAAAAAGGAGCCATTGGTCGCGCTGAAATATGGAGTGGACTTATGATGTATGTAATGGGACGGCGGGTTTTAATTAAATTCGCGCGGATTTATCCTTTGTCCTTGGCGGGGTGGGGCGGGGGGGAAATGAAAAGTCCCGCGCGCATTCGATCTAAGAAAGTTTAAACTCCCGGGCCCCCCGTTCGAGAAGACAAAGCCCGAGCGACAAACGCTATTTGTCTTTGGCGCAAATTCCGCGCTATAAATCATGCTATCTGGCTCTATTATCTCTGGAAGCTGCCGCGGCGGCCGCCGCCACTGCCGCCGCTGCAGCTAAAGGAACGCGAAATCGCAATCATGAATCTCGTGAAATGAAGCGCGTCTCCTCCTACTCTCCCTCGTTTTCGTGCCCAAGAGAGACGACGACGACGACGAGTGGCATGTGCGGTAGCTTCTCGTCGCAAAAACGTGCTGCAGCTCCTTCTCTTTTATGCAAGCAGCCGAGCCGTAAGGTAGCCGGTTCTCTCTCTCTCTCTCTCTCTCTCTCTTCGCTCCCTCAAATCTTGATGAGCTGATTCCTGAGAGCGACTCGTCGTCGGAGGGACGAGGGAGAAGCACGCCGGAGAGAGAATTTGTTTATTTCGCGGACGCGGAGATAGGTCGTGGCGATTTGTTGAATGAAATGTAAGACGGGAGAGAGAGAGAGAGAGAGAGAGAGAGAGAGCCGAGCACAGCTTGGATTAAAGGGTTACGCCGGTCTCGGCGCGATGGAGGAAGTGGAAGACCGAGGGAAATTGAGGAGAACTTCTTTTCAAGTGCTCCGACTTGCATTTTAAACTATGCGCTCTCGAGAAGCGAGTCGCTCTGGGGTTTTTTTTTTTTTTTCATCCGGCTCTTCCTCGAGCTCCTTTTTTTCAAATAATAAATTGCGAGTCTCGAGACGAGAGAGGTACCGTGTAATTTCAATTAAATTTCGCGAGCAATTAATAACGGGTAAGACCTGCAATCAATGACACAAAAATCCACTAAAGAGATATCGAAGATAAACACTGATACCAAACCATAATAATATCGAACGCATCGGCGGGACAAGAAACGAGCGACGGAGAAATAATAAACAATAATGAGCACATACAAGTTCGGGAGGAGGCCCGGCAGAAAAAGGTCCCGGGGTCCAAAATTTATCGTTATACAAAGACGACGGCGGTGGTCTTCCCTCGGCGGACTCGTCAAGTGGCCGCGAGACAAGCTGTATAACGTACACCTTTTTCCTTTCTCTTTTCAGTCGTGATCCGCGAGTCTCGAATAATTGCAGCGCGATCGATGCACCGAAAGAGGGGACGGGAGAGAGAGAGAGAGAAGTCAAGCATTGGAAAATTAGGGGTCGGAAAATACGAGGATGACTCGGCGAAGTAGAGCCGATTCATTTTTCATCGGGGAAAATTCGTGTCAGTTACACGTGTCACTTAATCCCATTACATGCTCCTGTTTTGATTGATAGTCGGCGCAATTATTGTTTTAACGAACACGTCTCATGTAAATTCTCGGCAAAAAGGGGCGAAGTTCGGATCGCAAGAAAAGCAGCGCGAGAGAGAAAGAGAGAGAGAGAGAGAGAAAATGAGGAAGGAACGAGGAGAATAAAAAGACGAGAGGAGGAGGCTGAGGCACTTATAGCCTGCAGCGGGGCAAGTAATGCCTCTTCTTCTTCGTCTCTGCGGCTTCGAGTGGAAGGTGATCGAGCCTGGCAAAAGAGAGGAGGAAACCCAAGAAAAATTTCCATACGCTCGGGAATAATTGGAGGCTCGTTTTCCCGCCGACGGGAAAAAGTCGAGGCCATGCATATCGGGCCGAAATGTGGCCACGGCTTTTTCGACGACGACCTAAACCGGGAGGTAATGAGAAAGTTCGCGTAATGAGAGACCGGTGAAGAAGGGCGACTCTTTTCGAGGGAACAACGTAAGCAATTTGCTTTTTAGGTCGAGGCAATAAACAATCACTATTTATACATCCAATTACTCGCTTTTCATTAGCTTTTATTAACTTGTCTTGAAAGTATATAAGGGCTCGGTCTATTTACGGAGGCTTACTTATTCCGTCACAAAAACCCTTTTATCCAGCGGCCGCGCGACGCGGTAGACGCGGAAAAAAAAGCGAAAAAGGGAGAAGGCACTATTCAAAGAAAATTGAAGCTTCCAGAACGGCAGTCGCGGCGGATAATGAAAAAATGGACTGATAAAGGAGATGGAGGACGGCTTTAATGCGCGGATAAAAGAATCATGCTAACGCGATTAGGAGCAAATGAAGGAAATGGAGTGAAAGCCGGTGGAGGGAAAGCGAAACGCAGGATCTCTCTGAAATCCGCTGACTCGGTGACTGTTATATAGAAGCGCCGCGCGCGCCTTGCCGTATAAGACGGAAAAATGAGGGAAAGAGAGACATACATATATATATATATACGGCTTTTGAAATTTCTCGCGCTCCATTCTGCTCTCGGCAGTTCGAAAAATTGCGATTCGGATTACCCGCGCGTTGAAAAAGTAACCCGATCCAGCGGTTTCGCACCGTCTCAATCGCGCCTCTCTCGCGCGCGGAGAGCCTGGTAAAAAAAAACAAAAAAAGTATAGTCCCGGAGCCGTTTTAATTACACGCTGTCGAACGCCGAAAAAGGAAGACGAGAGCGAAAAATATGAAATTACCATACACCGCACGCTCCCGCGTGCATCGGACGGCGCGGCGCGACGGCCCGATCGGGACATACTCGTGAGAGAGAGAAAGAGCCGGCCGTCAGATTTCCTGTCGTGTCCCGGGTGAGGATGGAAGGGGGTGTAAAGGGGCTTCGATGGGAGTGAAGAACGGGCGGTAAGGAATATTATGGGAAAATCGATGACCCGATGGAATTTTGGCGCTTCCTGCTACGGGGATGACCGCAGGTTTTTTTTTTGAGGGGGGCCCTTTCAGGGCACAGGTGCAGCGTGTCAATGGGAAGAATCACGTCAAGTTCGTGCGATCCGAGAGTGGATGGGGTTTCGAGCGGGGGAAAAAAATGTTGTCCTTCACATCGCACCGTTTTGGTGTAAATATTTATTTGTGTTTATTTGCGCGAAATTCCCGAAACGCGCCTCGGAAATGTAAGGGCAATTAATCCGAGAAGGAGAGACACGACAAATCGCTCAAAGGGAGTACAAGAGAACCGTTACAGCAGGAGAAACGTCCGAAAAGCCTAAAATAAACAATCCCAGGCATATCGCGCGCGCACATCTGAGCGCGCGGAGCAACATATACGCCGCGTGAGAGACAACAGCAACGAGAGAGAGAGCCTCTTTAAATACCTCGAAAGAGCCGGAATCCGTAAGAGTGCCCGCATGTCGGTCACAGACAAGCGCGCCGCGCGCGGAGAGAAACACGCGACGAAACCTTTCGACGAGAGCGCCGGGGATTGTTTATCGGGGCCGAGTGCGACTTGTTGCAAATTCGCGCTTTGTACCAACACAGAGCGGCGCGCGCTCCGGCTCACTTCGTGTATGATATTCAGGCGGGCTTGTTACTTCGGCTTGTCTCGTTGTCGCGACGACACGCCGGCGGGGGGAACGAGATAAATCGAGGCCCGCTCCTCGGATTAAGATCGAGCTCGTGAAATCGGCGTCGCAGGCAGGCCGGGATTTTAATTCCGCGCTTTCCGCGCCGCGGTTCTTTCTCGAGAACGAAACACGGCGCGTTTAACCCGCGGGCCGTTTAACCGGAGATTTATCTCCGCGGACAATCGTCAAATCATCCCCGGCGCAACTGAGGCCCGACGCACAATATAGGCCGGAGAGTGAACTAATCCTCTCTAATTATCCGCGAGCCGCGTATCGCATTATACGCACGGGCTCGCGCGAATTATCGCTCGTTTTCGGCGTCGGTTATAATGGAGGTCGGCCGAGGGCGCGCCGATAGCGTCTTTCCCCCGAATTGCTCGGATTTCAGCGCGTACCCCATTTGCGTTATATACGTAATAATCGCGCGATGTGACCCGCAAATGGCCCGAGACCTTTGCGCGCCGCGGCTTCGCGAGAGGCCGGGATTGCATTACCGCTAATTGATTGTACAATCAATCCCAGGCGCCGTTTTACTGTTTTGCACCGGCAGGCCGCTCGTTCCGTGTAATGCGTTATGCTGTACTGTTGACAGTTAATGTCGAGATGGATTGATGTAGGCAATCGCATAATGGTTCGAGAGCGTGCATTTGCCGAGAGTCAAGAAAGAGAGAGACGGCAAAGTTATTGCTAATCAAAGATTTTTCTATTTTGTTAAACAATTGCAAAAGCAAAGGAAGAGAATGACTTTTGCTCGAAAATACTTGCGCACAAAGGCAGTTATTTTCACTGGCATTAAATGTAAGTCACACAGCCGAAGGCAGGCAACCCGGGCTGTAAGTACGTGCTGCCATCTGCCGGCGAATAGCCGAACCTCCTTCCAAAACAGCGAACCCACGCGGACTGCCCCCTCTCGTCCTCCGCTCCCTTCACTCGCCAGTTAATAATTCCTATCTCACGCTGCCATTATCCATTGCACAAAGTCCGCCGACGGAATTGAAACGTTATAATGCGAACCCAGCTCCCGGAGGACGCGCGCAAGTTAACCCGTCAAAGTCAAAAGTCCGGCAGCCGCATTAATTCCGCGCGACAAAAATCAAAGAGCGCGCGCGGGGCGCATAATAATAAAGTCGCTCGTGCGGGCCCTCGTTCGTCCCTTGGCCCCCGGTGCCAAGATGCTGCGAGATTAAGGATTCATTTTTACGCCGCGGGCGCCGCCGCGCCGCTCCTTTTCGCGAGAGAGGAATATATCCCTCCGCCGTAGAGGATAAACGCCGAATGAATCTCGAGAAGCGAGGCGGCGAATTTTGCGAAGGTATTAATTCTACGGCTGTCTTGTAAATATAATCAGGAACCGATGTGCATGAATATTCGGCTCCGAGAGGAATTCCGTCCCGAAAAGGCCGGAGAGAGCCCTTTTTCTAAAAATAAAAAACGGACACCGCTCTCTCTCTCTCTCTCTCTCCCAACAGAGTAGTCATTCACGCCTCGCGGCCGAGTTGTGACAGTATCACACTTGGCCATCTGCAGGCACATATGCGGGCCTTTGCGATCCATCAACTCTGCCACTGCTTTTCCTTCTGTCTCCCGCTGCAGTTCCTCCTCACCTGTTCTCCCCCCTGCCCCCCATTTTTTTTAACGTTCTCGGAACGAGTGATCGATGAGAAAAATCGCTTTGTCAAAATTGAAAGATACCGATCGGCGAGGATTCTTACTCGATTGCCTTGGATTCGCGCGATATAATCCCTGGAAGCCGCTAATCACAGATTTCTCGCGTCTATTAGTCCGCGAATATCCCCCTTGATTTCGACGGTTTCGATCGTAAAATCATTTCTTGCGGTGGAAACGAGGGAGGGAGGGAGGCAAAAACGAGGCGAGCGTCTTGGAAGAGACATTCGGTCCCTTTTAATCTGCTCTTTGCCTGCTTGTTTTTGTCCGTCGAGGAGCAGTTCGCGGGGAAAACTGAGGAAAAAAGGGACGGCCGATCCGCCCCTTAATTTTCACTCCCTCGCCGGATTTTTCGACCGAGACGGAACGACTTCCAGGACTCCGCGGCCCTCTCCGCGACCGAATCGTCCGTGACCGAGGACGATGGCTTTGTGAGATGACAACTTAAACAGCGATTTTTGACTAAAACTCGACGAAGCTGCTTCTTTGGGAGGTTTCAAGATTCGAGCTGATGCTTTTAATAATAATGTTTAAAAACCAACAATGTTTTATATTTTTAACTACAATTTACGTACAATTATAATTTACTTTAAATGCTGCTTTTCCTGCAACTAATCAGTTAAGCGGATCAGCGAAATTTTTACCGAGAAAACTATCGATTGTTCTACCAAGATTCGCAGCAGCAATTATGCCTCCGCGCAACCGCCTAATGAGTATAATTTCAGCCCGTTGAATCTTAAAAACCGGACGCATTGTGTCCTCTCCGCTCGGTATGGCAAATGGCTCGGGACTCGGATGCACTTTTCTGCGCATTACGCGCCGATTCTTAATTTCCTCGTCCGACGAGAGAGCGGCGCTGCGCCGGAAATGGCAGCAGCCCGCAGAACGGCCTCGTCCGAGAAAACGATCCTTTCTCTCCCCTCCCCGGACGACGCCGCGCCGACGCTAATTAACCCCCGATAAATATGACCGAATCAATTTCGAACCGCTCTATTCGTCGCTCTCTCTGAATAATGGTTGCGCGCGCGCGCGTCCGATTAACATAAGAACGGCATTAAAGCGGCGATAAAATTACCATAGACACGGCAAAAATCGGCGCGGCGGAGCCGACATTTTTCGCGGCCGTTCTGCATACATGTCCGACTCTCGGTCTTGTAGCGACACGGAGTACGCATTTGCGGCATGAAGGGCCGCCGCCGCCGCCGCCGCCGCCGCGGGGCATTAACATAACGGGCGACTCGTGGGTGGACTCCGGCTCCGCGGCCATTAGTCAGCCCTGAGTTATTTCAATTTTTGCGAGGCTTATTAGCCGCGAGGATAATTAAGGTACATTGCGCGAGGGGATCCATCTCGATCGGCCGAGTGTCGTGTGCGTTGCTCTTTAACGAAGCGGGATTATTGATGCTGTGGATTTTGAACTTACGTGCGAGCTTTAATAGCGGGGAGATTGGCTTGTGCGACTCACCTGTAAACAGAAAGAAAAAAACGAGGCGTTAGAACGTTTATCAAAGGGAGTAGGCTGTTTAGCCGGTGTGAATAACGTTGGATAAAGCGTAAAAAGTAAGAGCGCCGGCATAATAAGCCGCGCGAAATAAAGTTAACGCGCGACGTTAAAACTCGTTCTCGAGATAGAAACTAAAGTCGAGTCGGTGTATAAAGTTGGCCCTTTTCAATCGCGCAGAAAACGCCGCATCCTAATCGCGCAAATGGAGAGCCCGATTGTATCTGCGAAGCGTCGCGATAATTCTGCGTTTTAACGTCCTTTCAGATTATTTCGTCGGCGATCTCGCTCTCGTCGTCGCTTCGCGCACTTCGTTAAAGTCGCGCCTCGAGTCTAATAAATTGTGTGCAAAGTGGGCAATTGAAGTTTCCTTGTAAAGCGAAAGCTGCCCCCCACGGTCGGTAAAATAATTCGAAAACTTTGAAGGCGAGACACTTCGAGGGCACTAAGCTCTCGGGTTAAAAGCATTTATTCTCTCTCGGACCGATGCAAATCAGTCATTCCGAAACAGCGAGTCCCCGCGCGAAAACGTAATCCGGCAAAGTGTGCCCGCGGAATTCCCGAACAATTAAGTAACGGGGCGGACAAATTGACTTGACCGATGAATAAAGAGCGGCGACGAGACTCGCCCCGGAAAATCACGGAGTGGCTCTTTCTATGCTCGAGGGGAAGAGCATAGAAAGTGTCGCGGTGCACTTTGCGCGGAATAAAATTTCGAACTTCGGAGCGCGGCTTCAGCTCTGCCGCCTCTGCAGCTCCGCGTAGACACAATGGAGATAAAAGAATTGTCTGCGGATGCGTACCAGATAAAACCGCGTCGTTGCTCTACAGCTTGTTTACTCCTGTCTCTGGGCTTCCGCTTTGTTTTTTTTTTCCCGGGTAAATAATGCAGCAAAGTTAAATGGTCGCGGCCTCTTGAAAAATACATTGCACTTGATAAAAATAAATTCCCGCTCGCCGCTTTTAATGGCATTTAAACTTTTTTATTTATTGTAAAAAACTATTGCAAAAAAAGAAGACTTTTCGCGCAGCTGTGCTCGGTGCAAACCTTGCAGGGAAAAAGCTCGTCCGACGGCAGTTTTCTAGAGCCGCATTATTTATTTTATCGCGCAAAGTTTTTCTCCCGACAACGAACAAAAAAAAAAAATGGTCCCCCGTCGAATCCTCGCCTGCGCACCCCGACTGCCCGGCTTCGAGCTCAACTGTTTACCGAGTAAATTGGCAGCGGCGCGGCGGAGCGATTTTTTCGCGCGGCGCAGTTTGATTTTCGACCGGGCAACAAAAAAAGAAAAAGCGACTCGCAACCGCCGGTGTTAACTCCGCGTCGAAAAGGATTACCGCCGCGCGCCGCGATTCGAAAAGTCCGGCGGCCGGATCTTTTTTTTTAAATTCCAATCCCTGATGCTGTTCCCCTTTTAAAGGTCCTTCCTCTTTTTGAATTTTCGCCGCGAGTATAATATCAATCCACTGTTTCGGTCGATGATCTTTTGTTTTTCCTCGACCGACGAGCGACTTGGATTCTCCGCAAATGGTATACCCCGAGAGCTAACGAGATTCCGCGGCGCGGGGGAAAAAGGGTAAACGAAATCCCCTCCGTATGCGCATAATCAAGGACGGGGATCAAAGCGTCAAGTGCCCGTCCACTTCGCGAAGATTCCCCGTTCCCTGAAAAGCTTCCTTCGGGACTCGTCTTGGGGGCTTTACATCCGCGCGCGCATTTACATCGCGGCGCCGTCGAGGATTTTTCCTCTCGGACGCGCGGCGATGCATTAAACAACGAGGAGCGCGGCCGGGGATTTTATTAACGAAAACCACCTCCGCAAGCCGAGGATTTAATTCATCGCGTAAAAAAGACTCGACCGCTGGCCCGCTTCGTTAATAATTTAATTGGCCGCATTAAAAATACAGTTAATCTCCTAAATAAGGATTTTTTTCAGCCTCTCTCTCTCTCCTCGCCCGCCGGTAAAATAGTATCGAACTAATTGCCGATCGACGCCGGCACACGTTCTCTCCCGAGGAATCCGCCGAGTCAGCGCTAATAATAAGCACAATACCACAAGTTTTTCAGCCGGAACGGCGCGGCGGCTAGCTCGCCCAATGACTTTTCTCGGTGTCTCTAAAACGCGCGGTCTCTCGCACATTTAACGTCGTCGCTCGCCACAGCCTCGTGAAAAAGGGACCCCGGCGAGAGCGCCGCGCCGATATATACGCAAAAAGCTAAACATTCGCCGCTTCGGCGCAGATCATTAAACCGGCACGTTTTTCCGCGATCAGAATCTCTCTCACTCGGGGCCCCGCGGCTCTGTTTGCTCTTTCGTCTCGCCTCATCGTCTTTCCTCGCGCGTACACGCAGTCATATTCCGGGGGGGGGCCCGCGGCTAGAGCGAGCGACTTTCCCATGGCGTTTACGCGAGGAGAGAGAGCCCGGCGCTGCCGTTTCTTTCGCCTTCCTTTTTTTATTATTATTCCGAGGAGCGACGGTTATTATTGCGCGCGGACGAGGCCGTAATTGCGCCTCGGCGAATTATTAGACGACCGTAATTAAATGCAGTCGAGAGGCGAGGAAGTCGTCGCGCGGCGGTCTTTGGCTCGGGTGGGATCTCTCAGCTGATAGCGCAATATAAACCGAGAGAGTCGCCTTTTTCGCTCCCGGAGATTGATCGGTTTTCTTTTTGTTGACTTTAAACGTGCTGTTTGAACAAGTAACCTGCATTATACGCATACCGCCTGGAACTACAGAAATCAGTGGCGTCGATATTGTCAACGGATGCTCGGGGATAATAATGATCCGCGCGCTGCTTTAATTAAAATTAATTGCAATTAGCCGGGGAAACGGAGCCACAGCGGTCATTGATAAACTCGCGGCGGTGATACATAAAATCCTTCGCCGTCCGCGCGCGCATAATTAATAAAGAGAGAAGCGGAGAGCCGAGCCGTACGTAATTACGGCCTATTTTACCGGAGCGAAAATCCGCACGATATTCGAAAACTCGCGCGCGCCGAGAGCTCCTTTTCCCAGAGGGGCCCTGCGCTACCGCGCCGCGCAACCGAAGCCGCTCGCGCGCGCCGCGATACACACGAGGCAGACATTTTTCTAGGCGCGATTATTATGGACACTTTCGAGCGGAACGTGCAATTACGGTGCCGGGATTAGGCGAGTGTAATTAAATCGTCGGGGGCCCGCAAGAAGTCGTAAAGAACCCCGGCATCGGCGCGCGCGCGCGCGCACACGCGGGAGAGAGCGCAAAAATGTGCACAGCCGGTAATTAATTTTTAGCTCTCCCCTTTTCACGGTTCGGACGTTGTTTTTTTTTCCTTCTTTTTTTTCCGGCCGATGGGCAAAGCTTCCTGGGAATTAGCATTTCTGGGCTTTTTGTTCGGCGCGCGGCGCTAAAACGAAATTGATAGTAAAACGGCCGATAAAGCATCTCGGGCTATTTTTCCTCGCCTGAGAACGCGAACGGATCTATCAATCGGCATTGAATAACAACCTCTCGCGTAACGGTCGCCCCTCGAAAATCGAAATCGGGGGGGGTTACGCAAAGCAGAGGCGGACGATACGTCGTCCGCGCGGAAAAAGGAGGCCGGGGCTAATAATGGCAGGGCTTTCGCTCTCTGTTTCGCGGCGCTCTCCGGGATTGATAACTATCGTACGGGTCGATCGGGCACGCGGGACACCCGTTACTTATCGAGGGCCTCTCGCAACGACTATCATTAGCGCTCTCCTTTTTTTTTTCTCTCCGCAAGGGGGTCGTCCTGCCAAGACCGCGGGGCTAGAAACCGCGGTAGCCGGGAGATAAGTGAGCCGCCGGCGGACGTGTATGTATACGCGTGTGTACTTTCGCCTCCCGGTGGGTGGAGAGGGCCGAGACTCGTTTTTTTTTTTTTTTGTGCCGCGCGCGGCCGAATTTCGGAGGCCCCGGGATGCGGTGTAAGAGTTCGGCTTCAATTTTCGGCGGGCCGCGTTTACTTTTCGACTTTGAATTTATCGGCGCGCAAGCTCTGTTATTAGTTCGTCCGATGATTATAATATAACACTAATACAAAACTTTGCTAATTCGGTCCGAAATTCGTAGTGCAGCTATATCGAACGAGCCAAAGTTAACACTCGGCAAGTGCACTCCCGGAACTAGACCGACACTCCAACTTGGTCGTTATACCTCCCAACCGAGGCGGTGCGCCTCTCGGGAAGCTCGGGGAGCCTCTCCGGCGAGATTCCCCGAAATTTAATAAGAATCGGCGGCCGGCGAAAAAAATCAATCTCCATAAATCCATCGCGGGCGGCGCGTATATATAATAACCCCCGAAATCGCGGCGCAATCAATTAGAGGCCCTCCCGAGAAAAGGCATCGCCGGGCGATCGATCGGCGGCGGCGGCGGCGGCGGCGTATATTTTCGCAGCCTCCGGGTGCAGCGTTCGCTCTCGTGATTTATGCGCGACGGGCTCTCTGACCTCCTCTCTGACGAGTCGGCCGCCGCGCGGCCTATATGCGCCCTCGAGTGGCTGACCCATATATATAATAATCTCCCGAGCGAGCTGCCGCCGAAGCTTCTTCTAGGTCCCCTCGGTAGTTTTCGTACGCTTTTTTAAGGGCTCGAGAGAGGAGACGGGCTCTCCTTGCCTTTTTTGCCGGACCGGAGCGGAGAGTGTCTTGCGACGAGGACGTAACGGGGTATTTGTTTTACGGCGCTATGAAAAAGTTTAAGCAGGTCTTGTAGTTTTGTTTACGCGAGATTGTCGATTTTTCCCAGAACAGCTGTCGGACTTGTGCCGAGGCGAATTTTATTTCGGGACTTTGGGAGATATTATCCGACCGAAAGTTTATTTAACCTCAACCGATATTGACTGTAAATATCGCCGAGACACCCGTTTCCTAAGAATGATTTTTTTCGGCGTGGAAAAAAATACCCACGCACACACAGCTCTGGCTTTTAAAGCCGTAAATCACCGGGGGATTCCTTCAAAATCCGAATTCACGCAATTTCCGTTCCCATCCTCGTAAATTTCCAAGGCACTAGTCCGGCCGAGCGCAACACAACGATCGCTCCCCGCGCAGCATAGCAAATCCTCGCCGAGCCGGACGCACTCAAAAGCGGAGCGACAAAGCTGCCGGGACAGGCCGAAAAAAAGGGACACCACGCCGCCGCCGCCGCCGCCGCCGCCTCCGCAGAGAGGATCCCGAGACTTTTAAGGCCCGGGGCCCCGAAAAAGCGTTATAAATTACCGAAAACTCCGTCGCGAACTGTCAAACATCCGAGGCGGGGGGACAGTCTCCACCATAAATCTCGGTTCGCCGCAGCGAATCGCTACCGCGTAAACAAACACGAGAGAGAGAGAGGGAAAAAAAAGGGCTGTGCGCTCCTCACCTGAAGATGAACCTGGCCGTTGTTGTCCACCCAGCCGATGACCATGTCGACTCCCTCGTCCTCGCGCGTGAAGCCGAAGCCGACGTAGCCGGGGGTCTTGACCTGCACCTCGAACGTGACGTCGTTCTCGCCGGGCGTCCACAGCACGAGGAAGTTGTTGTCCAGCACCGCGCTGTGCTTCCACTCGATCGCCACCGACAGCCGGGATTGGGTCAGTAAGGCCAGCAGCGCGAGGCTCAGCCACGCTGCGAGTCCCTCCATTTTCTCGCTCGCTCTCGTCTCTCTCTGTCTCTCGACGGGGACTATTGACTTTTGGCTGCTGCTGGCGAGTCGTCGAGGCTGCTACTGGAGATATGCGGCTCGGAGAAAATTCGGTGGCGGACTCGTGCGGTGCGCTAACTGCGCGCTCACTGCATCTGCAAGGAGAAGAGGGCGCCGGGTCAGTCGTGTGGCTCTCTTTGCCTGCGCGCGGACTCGCCGTTGTCTGTGTACGGTGTTATCTTAATGTCGAATGCCTATCTAGCGATAAATGTGTGAGCTGCTCTTTGCTTTTAACCTCGTCTATGGTCTCTAGGAATATTGAGAAAGTCTTGTTTTTTTGGTAATGAAATGTGGCTGTGGTGTATGGAGCGGTTGTTTTTACATCTGACGAGTAAAGATAATAAAATTAATTTACGTTATGCGCACTCTGAAATGCACGTTCGACGAAAGTTTATAACTGTCTGTCACGGCAACATGTTCCTGTGAATTGATGCTGCTCAATTAAATATTGAAATCGATAGCTGAGATTGATTTCTATATATGTATATATATCGCAATAATAAACAGAGAACTTTAATCAATCGAATTCGTTTATCGAACAGGTGAATAAAACAATCAAGAAAACTATCTCTTTTTATTAAACTCGCTTTATCGACAAGTAGTCGAGAAACTTTAAAATAAGGCAAAACTTTTTATTTAGATTTTCAAAGTATTGAACCTGCTTGGGAAACTCTGATAAAGCAATTTACTTTTAAAAGCGCCTTCAATATTTCATTGCCGCTCAATTTAATTTTCATCTCCGATACGAAATATTTTAAATTATTGACGGCAGACGTATGTCCGTTGGATTAACTAATAAATTTAATAACAAATACTTCACGTCACTTCCCGCAACTTTTAGCTATTTTTTAACAATTGTCAAATTCGGCTTTCGAAATGCTGTATTTCAACATCCTAAACGTTATATCCGGAATGAAAAAAAGAATTATTATTTTTTTTTAGACAGTCACAGTTAAACCCCTCATATCTAGCCGTCGCTCCGACGAACGAAACTGTCCCCGTACTTCCGATCAAAGTGCTTCTTTCGAAAAAAATTCTTTTAATTTAATAAAAATGACACTGCGCTTGTCCACTTTTTATTATTATCAACAACGCTGATTAATTTTTTAACAGGTTGAACATTAAAATTATATAAAATAACGTATTATTTACATTTCGTTTATCGATATTTTATCGAATTGAAAATACCCTCCGACAATGAAATTATTTTTATTCCGTAAATTTAATAAAATAAAACTTTTGTTTGAACTTTCGTCCAAATAAATGTGTGTATAATTCATTTATGCACCCAGCTGAGGTTCCACAGAGTCACTGAACTTTCAAAATATATCGAAATCGGAAAGCGAAATAGCTATAAATAAAAAACACATCCTCAGATATTTATTAAACTCTGTTAAACATTAAGCTCTGCGGTACAGTCCTTTTTACAATATCACTTTTAGAATCCAACCGTACCGGAGCTCGACAATTTGATTTAAAAATAAATTGAAAATTTATATTAAAAAGGCATTTTGAGAAAGAGCGTTTTCCCTTTGTCAATGTCATAAATAGTTATTTTCGGTGA
Source organism: Ormyrus pomaceus (assembly GCA_900474385.1). NCBI lineage: Eukaryota > Metazoa > Arthropoda > Insecta > Hymenoptera > Ormyridae > Ormyrus > Ormyrus pomaceus. The sequence continues at coordinate 86,922 of UCOM01000154.1, forward strand.
AAAATGGAAATTCTAGCTGTCAGACATTTGATACATTTTTTTTTTCACTCGCTTTGTCGGATATTTAAAAGAGTTAACTTTTCCCGAGAATTACTTTCTGCTTATATTTATAAAATAATATCGCAATGATGTTGGCCGTTTTTTTCACTTTTAGCGCTGCAGTAAAGAGGAAAAAATCTTCTACCTGGCACGCGAGATTAATTGAAAGTTAATGGTACTGACGTTAAGAAATTCATCGAATTTTTAACTTGAAGTATTTTCTTATCTTCTTCGTATAAAGGTCACGTAAAAACTAATTAAAATCAATTGTTTTTAAAATTTTGGATGATTTTACGTCTTCAGTTTCTGATATGAAAGAACAGCAAAAATGTTGAAACGACGGTTTAAGAGAAGATTAATAGAAAACGTGATTGTATTTGCTATAAATTGTTGTTAATTTTGAGATACAGCGTCACTACAGAACTTTAAGTACTACGCTCAACTTGACAAATTGGAGTCTTGTTCAAACATTTATAATTTAGCATGTTGACATAAGTAACATCGTTCCTCCTAATCCTTTAATTAATCCAAATTTATTAGTAACTTCGTAAAATCTCTTTCTCTACTTTCATACTGCCGACTCGAATTTCAACATTGTCACAAAGTATATTGTGTCATACACCGGATGAAGCTGAGCAGCACTCGTGTGCTTTTCGCGATATTAACTCGAAAACTCGAGGCGAACTTATCGCAAGTGAACAATCTTCGAAAAGCGATTGATTCACCTGTTCGAGATTGAGTGCGAAGCTTTGTCAAAGCCGAAAGGCCAGCTAATAATTTTTATCTGTACATCCCGAGAATCGCTAACAGCGATTTCGTGTTCTCGTTTTTATCTTTTTCCTGCGCTGAATCATTATCGCCTGTCCCCCGAGATTATTTCGAGCGCAACTCACAAGTACCACATGCACGTATACCCAAAACTTTCATTTTTCCCTATCTAATCGAGCCCTCCCGAAACATTTCCCCCATAAACAATCGGCATTCCGCAATCATCGTCACGAACAATCACCATATTTTCTTAATCACCTTTTTCACAAAAACGAGTACTCTTCTCCTGCGTGAAAACAGCACTGACATTAAATAAACACAGTCACAAATGAGCGGTCGAATCCTCACGTTTAACAGCGGTGCACTCGAGGGTAAACCGCGCGTCGAGCACCGGCCCTCGGCGCGTCGCGCATGTGGGTGTCGCGTTTCGTGCGTTCGTATATCCGCGCGCGGGATATACCTCGCTGGGAAAGCGGCGCAAAGAGAGAGAGTGAGATCTCGCGCTGCCGCGGAGCTGCACAGTGGCCGTCTGTCTGCGCGAGAGGATGGCACTGAACTGAAGTCGGTGCCCCGCTGCCCGTCGGGGGTATTGCCGGAGAGAGAGAGCCAGCAGTGTGTTAACCCACACGTCTCCGGCGGCGGGGCGCATGCGCGAGCCCCTCTCCGCGCGACGCCGCAGCGGCGGCCGAGGCGGCGAAGGCGCGCGCGCCGGTATTCCACCGCCGGGCGCCGAGAGGGAAGGAGCCCGAGAGCCGAGCGCTGTGGGAAAGGGGAGCGGAGAGGCTGCAGCCTCGAATTTCGAAGGATTTCGCCTCGAGAGCTCGACGGGGGAAGAGAGGCGAATTTTCGTGAGACGGAAGGGAGATGCCGAGGAAGTCGGGTCAATTTTTAGGATCGGGAGACGGGTTTTTTTTCGAGAATGTCTGGCGAGCAAGAAACACTCTAGGTTTTTAATAAGATGGCTTATTCACAACGAGATCATTATTTTTTCGCGTAAAATATCGTAATCGTATAAAATTGAAAAAACATTATAACGATTTACGTTTTGTACATTTACATTTAAATTCATCAATATTCAAAATTTTACTTGTTACAAACTTGTAACTCCTATACAATCTCGGGATTGCAAAAAAAAGACTACGAGATTCACTTAATGTATTCAGCCAATATCCTTGGGACTTTTACTACTTTCATAAAAAGTCTACCACTTGCCTCCATTAACGACCATTTCATTTTAACGTATCAGAGATTTATGCCAAGAAGAAAACAACGCGCATCTCATAACTCATTCGCAAAACTTAATTATTTATTTCAAATTAGACCGCAATAAAACTCGCTCTCGTATACAGAGCCGGCCAGCATCCGGCACCTCTGAAAGCCTGGCCCCGGACCCGTATTCCCCATCGTTCTATCCCGCAGAGCGGCGAATCGAGCCTGCCCGGGGAGAGACAGTCTCTCTCTCTCTCTCTCTCTCTTTCGAAAGGCCCGTAGGCCTAGAAAAAGAACTGCCAGAAGGTGGCGGCCCCTGACGGAAAAATCGCTCCCACCAGCCGACAGTTCGGTCCCCCGGACCCCTCGGCCTCTCATAAATTTCGGCTCCGACGTTCTCTCTCTCTCTTTCTGGCTGTATGGACGGGCGCACACATATGAAACCGGTTCTTTTTTATTTTTATTGTAATGTACGCCGCGCGGATCCTCTTCTTGCTCCTCTTTGTTTTGATTCCGAATAGTCGGATGAGTAATCTCTAAAGGGCCTTCGTTTTTCTGAGCGCTGCTCAGGCGGAGGTGTGAGATTCTTTGGTCGCTTGATTGCGCAAAGCAAGGAATTCCTCATATTGTGGATTTGGGATCGTTGAGAAAAATCTCGGTGAATTTTGACGCAACGTTAAATTGAATATATTTTGAAACGATATAATTGTCGGCATTCAATAGAAACGCGCGGACGAGCAGTAGCCGCCGAGGTTTCTGATGTAACGGATATACAGCATCGATGAAAGCGAGATTGCTCGCGGTGGGTAATGAAATTTTTCAATTATCGCGCGAACGACGCATTTGAATACGAATAAAGGAATCATCCGTCTTTCACACCTCGACTCGAGAAGGTGGCGAAATCGCGTTCTGAAGCGCGTTACATCACGCCGATCAACGGCTCTCGGATATATACCTACACGTATATGTGTATGTATATACCTGCGATTCTTGAAAACCGGCAAATTTTTTCTTTCCGAGCATATATAGCGCAATAATCCGAAAATATTCCCTCAAAGTCAAACACACAACTGTGTAGGCTTTCCGAAAGATAAACGGCGATTCGAGGCAGAACTTTCGGCCCTCGCTAAATCAACAAAACTCCAAACGTATATACACACATTAAAACTTGCGTCGTACAACCCACACCGCTCACGCAACACTTTTCCGCAGCCCTGCCCCCCTCTCTAATTACCAAAAATGTTCTTCAGCGGAGATTTTCCGCGAGAACGCGGAAGCGCGCGGAGCGACGGAAAGAGCGGCGCATCCGCGAGCCGATCGATTCAATTACGCGGCGGCGGCGGCGGCGGCGGCGGCTGTAAATGCGTGCGCGCACATGCAGGGGATACTCGATGCATCAGCAGCTGTCGCGCGTCACCCCACGACACGGGCGCACACATCGCGCGCACGCCGCAAAGTAGCGCCGACGTTTTTCCCTCTCTCTCCTTCTTTCTTTTTCTCTTTTTTTCATTCTTTCCAGCCCCGGAGATCTGACGCGCGGGGAATGCGAGCGCGAGTCTCTCCGCCGCGGCTAAGCGATCCTGGTTATACTGACGCCTCGAGGACGAGGAGGAGAGAGAGAGGATTATTTGCTTGCGTTCGGGCTAATTAGCTGGTTTTGTCGCAAGTTTTTTTTTTTTTTTCGCGAGAATCGGGCTGCGGATTTTGGAAAGTGGGATTTATCGCGGTTAGTTGGTTTAGCTTTTAGGTGATTGAATGTTGTTTGTAAGATTCTTATATTATTTAAATTACTACGTTTATTTAGCTGAATTATTGGGTAGACGTTTGAATTGCAAAAGTTAAAATTATCCTTGGGGAAAAAGAGAAAGCATTGACAGTTTTAAAATACAATTTAGATATAATAAAATGCAATTTATTAGACCATTATAAGGAACGGATATCAGATTATTGTTTAATTAACCAAAATTAACTTGAATTCTGTCAGCGACTTCTTTCTGTAATAAACTTTCCGATTCATCAATGATTACATTATAATTCTGAAGACAGATACGTGTTAAGGATTAAATTCTGAACCGTTAATTTTGCAGTTAACAAAAGGAACTCTTCAGCGCCAACAAATTAACCCCCAATCTCTAAAAAAAAAGAAAGCTCCCAAGGAAAGGCTCCTCGAAAAGTACAGCAGCCTCGCCGCGGCAGCAGACAGAGAGCACACGGCAGAAAGGGAAATGTCGGCTCTCTCTCGGTGAGTTTCGGGTGGCGGCTGCCGCGCTCCGGTTTGATTTGCGGCGTGTTGTTCAGTCGATTGCTCTCGAATTGCTTTCGACGGACGCTCTCGACGGCCCACCCATAGGTCGCGGCAAACTTTCTTCTCTCTCTCTCTCTCTCTCGCTGCCGCGAGAAAATCCACCAGGGGGAGAGAGATATATATTGTTACTGCGGATTGTTCGCGCGGTATAACTTTGCGAGAAAAATGTCGCTACGAGGAAAGTTATCGCAGTTATATACCGAACGACGCGTCGCGAGCTGCGTGGCGAGCCTTTATTAGCCGGAGGCGAGCTCCCGCGGAACGGAACGCGATGCCAGAGGGGAGTTTTCGAGTTTGCGCAGTTTTCTTTTTATCGCGCGTAAATTTTGCATCCGAGAGAGGAGCCGCCGCCGCCGCGGATTACGCGCCTTGATTAAGAAGCGCGGCCGCGGCGTTTAATGATGGTTTTTAGCGGGGAATCGATTTTCTATGAGAGGTAAATGAACTCGCGAGTGCAAGTTCGCGGCACGGCGTCGTTCGTTACTTGATAACTAATGAAAATTTTAATATCAATAACGTCTCGGATTATTACAAAGCTGCCCCGGTACATCGACATTTAATAGTTACGAGTACATTTTCTGGAAGATTATTTTATTATCTTGCCCGGGAGTGCGTGTCCTGACAAGCTAATGCGTATACAGCATTAAAAATCGATTCCAACTTTAACATATTCCCCGCGTGTTTGAAGAGCGATTGTTTGCACTTGCATAATTCACGGACGCATTGAAGCTCGGACCGAAAAGTTTTTCAATCCACGGCGAAGGAAAAAATTGCAAGGAAGCTTGCGCAACGTATGTATAACATGCACGTTGTAAAAAAAAAAAAACAAGTCCGCCGTAACGGGCGTTCCGTAGCTTCGAGAGCCGAACAATGCAACGTAAAGCCCGATCGCGGGCAGTTTGCATGTCGGACGTAAATAAAAAAGCCCGTATTTATAACCTAATATATCACTCGCTTAAAAATCCTCCCCGCAGAGTTATAAATTAATCAGCGGAAAATGATTTTGTAAAAAACGAAAAACGAAAAAAGAAAAAGAAGAAGCAGAATACCCCCGGAGCGAGAGAGGCTGCGCCCGCGAGCGGGCAGCGTTTTTACACCGGCCTCGCGGCCGTTTAAGCCGCACATAAATCCTTCCTTAAACGCGAAACAAATCTTCTCTATTACAAAATTACCCGCGAAAATTCCGCGCGGGGGGGAGAAAAATATCCTTATGCATCGTCAGCCGTTAAACGAGCCTCGACAAATTTTACGATCGCGCCGAGCGGCCGTTCTCGTTCGCGGGCCAGAGAGAGAGAGAAAGAGGAGAGGGCAGAAATAAAAGCGAGCGGATCCGCCGCCGACGGAGAACCGCGCGGACGTATAGACACCTTTCCTTACTTTTACCGTGTGATTTTCCGATTTTTTCCCAAGCCGGAGTGTCGTTACCTCCGCCGTAATTGAGGGAGGAATGTAGATAAAAGTATTTTATTGGGAGGGAGCCGTGCTATTATGTCGGGGATTCTATTAAAGAAACGCTTTAGCTGTAAAAATTTAATAGGGAACTTTTTGTCCGGGTAATTGAAATATGCTTGCGTGTGCGCGTATTCACGTCAAAGCTGCGCGTCGATATTTATATTCCGCAATTTTAAATAATTACTCGCGACTTTCTAATTGCAGTACGCTCGTTTCATTGATAAATTTTTGCCTACCTAAGTACATAAACAGTATCCAAATACTAAAAATCTCCGTGAAGAAGGCTAGGTTAGCCTAACAAGTGCCTTCGTTCTCACACAGGTGCCCACTCGGTCGGAAGAACGACCCGTCAGCGTTAGACCTCACCGAAATCCCCGGTCATCGTTATAAAAGATGACGCACGCCGTTTATACGCAGTCAACAATCCTCTCTCCGGCTCTCGGGCTCTCCTGGGCAGCCGGAAGCGAAATTTCAGGTCCGCTATCGTCCGGCTGGCGCATATCTGCCTCCTCCTCCTCCCCCCCCACGTCAATTAGGTGCTCCGCGTTAAGGTGCTCGCCCGCGTATACGTTGCCCTAACGAACTAATATCGACGGGCGCCTGACGCTAATCGGGGTCCGCGCTATCCGTCACGGACTCGCTCTCTTTCCCCCCCCCCCTTTTTTTTTGCTTCCTCTCCCACGAAAATCGCCAATTAACGTCCCGCGCACGTCTGCGGAAACGGACAAGAGGTTGCCGCCGCCGCCGCTGTTGCTGACTCGGTCATATCCGAGGGAATCTCGATTTTCGAGCTGACTTGCCAGACTCGCGGATGATCTCGGGCTGACGCTCCGTAGCAGCAGCTACTCGCGCTTTCCGAGAGATATATTTCCGATTCGAAATTGCCGGGGAGGGCGCAGAACCGCTTTTAACGTCCTTTCAGAGCTCGGGGCCTGACGTGAAAGATGGCCCGCGGAGGAGGCTGGAACACTGGTTAGCGCCTTGGGAATACGGTTTCCGGGGGAAGGTATTTACGGGCGGAAGAGAGACGAGTGTGGAGAGGAGCTGGATGCCGCCGCCGCCGCAGCCGCCGCTGCAGCCTTCGGAATCTTGAAGTACTCTTACATTAATCCGCTTTGGTTAACTGTTCCGGCTTCAGCATCTCGAATGTACATACCGGCTCTCTCGCCGAAGTGGTCTCTCTCTCTCTCTCTCTCTCTCTCTCTGTCTTTCGTAGTCTAAGCACCGAGCAAGAACTTTCGGAATCGGGCTGATGCATTATAGCTGGAAGGTAGTAAAGACGCTAAATGCCGACGAGGCTTGCAAAAATAATGAGGGCGTCCGCTAAGAAAATGTCTATCTTTCGCGGGCATTTGGTTGTTTATTATGGGACCAAGAGAGAAATAAAACTGTTTACGGCCTCAGTCTACTTTTCTGAATATTATCGAAAAACATCGAGTTCCAACTTTTTCGTCATGAACCACGAGGAGAAAGTGTGAAAGTAGAGTTTATCATTACCCTTTTTGCAAAGTTGACTTTCTACATTTTTTTACGACGCCTTAAATTAAATTAATCCACGCGCGAAACAAAGCTCCTTTTATTTGACGCGCAGCGCCAAAGTGCTAAATTGTATAAGTAACCATTTTAAGATTCAAATAATAAGTACCGAAAATGACTTTGGCGCCGAAAAGCCCGACGTAACGCCATTTAGACTGCATTAGACATCGAGCGCGGCCCCCATTCATCCGTTCCATATCAAAACACGCTCTCATTCGAAAACGCCATCAGCGAGAGATCCCCCGTCGACATCAAACGATCTCCGAGAAAACTCTTAATGGCCCAATAAAACAATAAAGCTCTCGATGCGCTCGTCCCGCGCGCGCCGAAAGAGAGCTTCCCTTTGACTCTTAAAGTGCACTGCAGCTCCCTCTCTCTCTCTCTCTCACCGGAGCTTTTTCGTTTTTCGCGCGACCTCGGAAGTCGCGCTAATGGAAAGCGCCGAAGGTCGTTACATGAAATAATTATGTAAGTACGTGCACGCGGCGCGCAATTAAGCTCCGCGTATAGCGCTCTCGGGTACTTACTAATGACTACTTAGCCGATTGCGAGCGCGCCGCTGCGTGCATTTGCGCCTCTCTGTGCCTGTATATAAGTGCTGCGCGCCGCGGCAGTGCAACCACCTGATTGCGCGCCGCGCTCGCGGAAAAAAGGCACCGAGGATCAAACGCGACGCTCTCTCTCTCTCTCTCTCTCGGCTTTTTGCGCGCCGGGTATCTGAGAGTGAGAGAGCTGCTACTTCGTTTCTAATGACGGGTTGAGAGGATTTTTTGGCGGTGTTGATTTTTCGAGGTAAAAGCTGTTATTAGGGGATTGGTGATTATTTGAGTTACCATTGATATGGCTGCCGCGGTGATAGTTACCTGTCATTACCAGGCAATGGCGGCGTTGTGTTATTGTTAATGGCAGCTAAAATTCATTTGTTTCATCTGCAAGCTAGGGTACATTGTCATTGGTAATTAGGTTATTATTCCGCTTAGAAATTAGCCCCGATGAATAGACAAGCGGATCACTAAAACAATAATACTATTATCAATGCCTTAATTTACCGACTCTTTGAACGTATCAATCGACAATCGAAAAAAAAAGAACGCGAAAAAGCTCGTTCCCCAAAGAAGCAACCCACAAAACTTGCGCGCCGCTAAGGAACGCGCCGGGCGATTATTCAGTAAAAATGATTTCGCACACCAGCAGCCAGGGCCGTTTTACACTTGTCCTATCATTTCCCCCGCAAGACCCAGCCAAGAATAATGCTCCCCCCCTCCCTCCGGCAAACTTTCCTCGGGCAAGAAGAGCCGCCTTGATAAATATTGCGCCAGCCGTCCCGAAAATAAAAGACGGGGGAGGGGGGCGGACGAAAAACTCGTCGTCGCGCGCGGCGAATCGTCCCAAGGATGCACTTGCGCTCGCGCGCGCCAAGTTTTTGCAGCTCCTCGCGCGAAAGTCGTCCCGAGGGAAGACTCGTTATTTAAGCGACCCCCCCCCCTCCCTCTGACCGGTGTTATGGATGAGACGAGTGGGAAATTTCAGGGCGAAAGTTAAGGAAAAATTATTTCATTTGTCAGCGACGCCGCGCGTACGGGCAATTTTTTGCGCCGACTTTCGGCGTGGTCATGAATCTATATGAGCCCGCGGGCTCTCTCCGGCTGTGTAAGCGATGCTTTTTAAAACTTTCAATTGTTAATAATTCATGCGACGCCCCCTCCCCGCCCCCGATGAATTGTTCGGCGAGTCGGACGTTTCGTCTTGTCGCTCGGCGAATCCTGCATATTTAAAGCGATCGATTTGTTTGCGAATGATCCTGGGCCTGAATTTTGTTTGCTTGGCTTGAATTATTCGACGAGAATTTTAAGGTTTTCTTCTCACTTTAAATCGAGCGCAATGTTTGAAATTAATACGAATTACTATAATTTACAAGGTAAATATTTGAAGGATTTTCCGCTGATTTGCATTTAATTTCGAGATAAATCCGGCCTTCGAAAACCGTGGCAGTCCGATACAAAGAATCCTCCTTAGCATACGATTAGCATCGAAAAAGACTTTGTCGAAATCCATTTCCCAAACTAAGAGCGTCCCCCTTTTCAAAATGCGCTCCAGAAAAGAACAATATTTTCGAGTCGGCGGCGGCGGCGGCGCGCAGCTTCCCCACAGAAAAAGCACGAGTCTCCGCCGGAGAGACGTACAGCCCCGCAGCGCGACGCTCGACCGGCTCAAGATTTAGACTCGAGCGCGCCAAGTTTTTCGGATCTGCATTTCAAATTCGCAGGAGTCGGAAAACGCGCGGGAGACTGCTCTTGCGAGGATTGACGTCGTCGTCGTCGTCGTTGTCTATTTCTGCCTCCGGCTACCTCTCTCTCTCTCTCTCTCTCTCTCTCGCAAGAATTTATGTCGCGTTGCTTCCAATTCCGATGCAATTCCTAGCGTCCTCGAGACGCGCGCGCGCGAATGTTTTATGTATGGCAAAAAATGGCGGCGGCGGCGGCGGCGGCGCGAGCGCTTTTTTCCGGCTGAAAAAATGGAAAGGAAATCGCCGCACTTTGCCCCGCGTACGAGCAAGAAACTCCGGGGGATTAATAATGTAACGGCGCGCGGCTCTCGACTCGCGTGCACTCGTCGGATATATACCCGAGAGCTCCTGTTTTTCGCCCAGTTTTTAAAATCGAGAGTTCTTGTGTATGCGGTAATTGAAGCGCGGCCTCGAAAATGCCCTCCGCTGCATACAGATAACAAATTGTAAAATATCGAACGCAAAATTAAGTGCCCGCTGGGAAAGCGAAAAATGAAATTTTAAGCACAGCGGCCGTCAAAGCGAAAATTTCAATTAAAGCCGCGCGCGAACCTCCAAGGAGAATAAAATCAAAGCGATATCATACCGAAATAATTAAACGGCTTTGCGCCGAACCGAAGCAATCATTTACATGCATATATATATACACGCGGGGGACGGGCCGGAAAATTTTTCGCGCTCAAGCGAAACTTATAATTAAATCGAGCCTTTTCCCTCGTCGTTAATTCATTCCCCTCTCTTTTTTTCTTTTTTTTTTTCGAGTTCGAGAAGGACTGCTGGCTTCCTTTTTTTTTCCCCCCCCGCCGCTCCGACCGAAGGAAATCACTGCGCCATTTTCGTTATGCAAGTCTAGGTCGAAAGTGGAAGCTAAAAGAGCGGTGTTTTACTCTCCTCCGTGTATATATTCTCGCCACTGTATATACGAGCCCCGGTGAAGTATAGCTGGGCGGACGTACGCGAGGGCATAAGAACAACTCGCTGCTCGCCGGGAAAGTTAAAAGTAACTCGCGACTCGAACGTTATACGAAGGAGGTGGAGGAGAGAGAGGGAGGGAGAAAAAAGCCGGAGGAGAAAGAGGAGCGAAAGAAAAACAGTAGTCGAACAGTGCTACTTCTCTTTCTTTCCCTGGCTGCAGGAGAGAGAGAGAGAGAGAGAGAGACAAGTTGCTCGTTCGTTACCGTAAAGGAAACTCGCGATTTTTCTGCTACCCTTTTCTTTTCCTACCACTTTTGCTCTTTTTCGATGGCTGCGCGGAAGTGCCGTGTGTATACGCGCGCGGGGCTCTGCGCGGGCAAACTGCGCAGAGAGAGAGCCGCCCCTTCTCCCCCAAGATGGTTTTGACGAAGAAAGTATGAAAGGGTGGCGAGTCGAGGAAAAGTCATTTTCTAAATAAATTACGGCCTGAAAGCTGCTCCTCTGACGTCACGTCGGAAACAATCGGTCGGAAGGGAAACGCGGCGGGACGCTTTTCTTTTTCTTTTTCTTTTAATTAAAAGCCCGCTGATAAGGAAACGTCTCGGGCGACTGGACGTTGATCGCGGATGGTAATTGAAATTTTGAGAAATCTCAGAAGTCATCAGCGAGATATATTATGTACGGCCGGGCGTTCAGGTGTATACACAAAATGAGGAAATGGCGTGTCGCGCGATGCAGATTAAAATCTCGTGAGTACCGTCGGGTATAGAAAATAAATAACTTATTGTAAAGTAAATCTTTTCCGCTACAAAGCGAAGAGTGGCGGTGGCCTTTAAAAACGCATTATGACACCCGTAATGAGTTTCGTCAAAGGTCCCTCGCATAATTACTCCTGGAAGTAGGAGTGATTTTCGCATGACTCAAAGATAGCTCAAAAAGAGCGAAATTAATTTTTTTTCATGCCGAGCGTTTTCACTCTTATCTGGCGCATCTCGCAGGTACTAAATAAGCAATTAAGCTCGTCGACTTCTCTCGGCTTACGATCTTGGATTTCTCACCGACGCGCTGCCGGGATATATTTAAAACTAGTTTATACACGAATTTCCGCCGGTAAGTAAATAAAAGTGTACAATCATTTCGTAAAAATAACCGAATCGATTCCCCGTTAATTAGCAACCCGGCGCATTAAACAGGTCAGAGGGTCTCACGCGACGAGCGAGAGGCGCAAGAAAGCGGCGCCGCGGCCATTAAAGCTCAATCGAGCGGCGTTAAATTTCCATCCTCGACGCATCAGTTCACGCCTCGGGAAGGACCGGCGCGCGGCTCTCGCCTTTTTCTCGTCCCGACCCCGAGAGTCAAAGACTCGAAGAAGCCCTTTGATAGGCGCTGGAGTACCTTGATTCTGCGGCAGTCCTAATTACCTCGCTAATTAACGCGCCGGGCCCCGGTCAAAAGTGCGCGCGCAAAGAGTCCGCCCCCCCCCCTCCCTACGCTTAGATTTAATTACGTTTCCACGGACAGCAAGGCGGGGGCGGGGGGGCCTTTGCTTTTGCCGCGCGCTTTTCGCTTTTAGGTCTTCGGCTTCTTTTCGCCGCGCGGCGGGACGACGACGACGAGGTCGCCGCGGGAGAAATCGACCGATTGATAATTGTTTTTCGGGCTTCCGAGCTCTGGGCGCTTCTTCGAAAGTGCTTCACTCTCTGGACTGTGCTTTTCGGTATTTCTGTTGGACGGAGAAAGAGTTCTTTCGCTCTTGGCTACTTGAGAGTAAGAGCCGTTGTTTTTTGTTATAGGCTAAGAGATTGATTAGCTCCAATATTTCCGGCACATAACATTGTTTTATAGTATCGCTTTTCATCAAAAGTATCGATTATTTCAACGAGAAGATGCCAGTAATCGCTAAAAGAACGAAAAGACGGTCCCTTATCAGCCGACCCAATTAATTAATATAAATTTTCGGGCTCAGATAGCTATCGGCTTTCCGAGAAGGCGATGGCAAGAAAGTGGCGAGGCAGAAAATGCATAATAGGTGATTTAAGCCGCGGGAGTCGTGCAGGAATGCGATCGCATAATGCTCGCTGTACTCGCTCTCTCTCTCTCTCTCTCTCTCCTCCGCAATCGATAAGCGATAATCCGCAAAATCGACGATAATGAAAATCAGCGGAGGAGTTGGAAAAAAAGCGCGGGCCTCGCCAAGGCGAAGGCGGAGAGAGAGAGAGAGAGAGAGAGAAGAAGGAGCAGAGAATCGAGAAGACGACGCGCGCTCGCGCGCAATCGGCTTTTAATGAGCGCTAAAGCAATTTGCGAAAATGCGAGGAGCAGGGCCGAGGGGGTGAGGGGGAGGGGGGGGGAGAGGTTAATTTTCGCTTTGTAATGAACTTGACTCCGTAATTAATGGAAGCGGCGAATTTGCGAATACAATCGCTCGCTTAGTCGTTAAATGTTTATTACCGTGGATCGCCGCTCGTAATTAGCCGCTAACGACGGAAAATTTTATCTCGACGACGAGTTTATATCGCGAGAGATCGCGGCGCCCCATCATCCGCGATCCCCCGGACTTTTAACGGATCCTGCAAGAAGCGCCGCCGAGCGTCCGAGAGATGCCGCACGGGCGATTCGGCGGGGTGAAACTAAATTTGGGCCGCAAGAACAATGCCGATTGGCCGCGGCGCGCACGGCTAAAGCGCCTAGTTGCAAATCAATATTTGTGATTAATATGCCGCGCGCCGAACTCGCGGTGACTCCGTATATGGGAGAGTCAATTATTTCGACGTTAATCGATTCTTTACACGCTGATTAATCACCGAACGTATATGTACGGGAATTGTATTAGCAAGCCGGATTTTTAATGGAGCCGGCAGCAGATCGCGAGGCTTTGTTCGTAATTTAATTAGGGTGATCGAAATTTGCCGTGTTTTAAATGTAGTATTTCTTCGCTTTTAATAGAAAAAAATCACCTTTTTAATACATCATGTGACACGATAGTATATATCTGAAATCTATTTAAGGCTATATGACCGGCAAATTGACCTATTTCTTACCAGAATAATTAGTTTTACTTAAATAAGCAATTCCGAAGAGGAAACTTATTACGGCACCTAACGAGATTTAGCAAGAGTCTGCGCGAGGCACATTTTTTTTAATTATCTAGCCATTTATAGTCATTAATTTCCTCTTTTTGAATTCCAATTAGTACTTTTTCCGCCATTAAAAATTATTCTCCAAAACTAACTCGCAAGCCGGCAGTCGCCCGTAACATTATCACTACATCCAGCCGCTCCTCTTTCAACGATTCCCTTTTCTATATACGACGGAGAGCGATCCTCCGAAAAAAAAGCCCGCGGAGACCCGCAGAAGCGCGTAATCGAAAAAGGCCGCGCGGCGGGAGAAAAAGCGCGCGCAGACGGGAGGGGCTCTCTCAATTCCGGCGGCATCTCTCCGAAAACAAAGGCCGCATCCATTATTCCATTAAACGAGGGCAGAGAGCGCCGCCGCGCGATATTGAATAAGTAACCGGGCCCCGCGCGCAGCGTGCTCTCTTTTACAATCTTGGCCCCGAAAAACGTCTTGCCGCCTGTCACAGAGCGATCGCTAAGGATACGACAAAAGCTGCTGCCGGGCTGCCGCTGCCGCTGCGAGGCTGCGCACAAGTTATTCATACGTATTACCGATGCATTATGCAGTCGGCATGTATACGCAGCGTAGCGTCTAGGGATAGAGAGAGAGGCAGAGAGGCGGTGCATCTCTCTGCGCCGTGCATTTTTTAGGACTCTGGGACTTTGGGTGCAGCTCTCTCCCAGGATCGAGCCGCCGCCTTCCGCAGGGTCCTGAGTGGATTCGCGCGAGCTGACAATTTCGAATTTCGGGCGGCTCGACGCCGTGCCGAGGGGAGGAGACACGAGGTGTCGATGCATTTCGCCGTTAGCGAGGTAAGCGGATAATGTTTTTTAAGTAGATTCGATTCGAATCCCATTCGCGGGAAATTGTTGCTGTTTTGGGTTAAAGGAAAAACCAAGTTTTCCATTTCTATTTATAGTAGAAGAAAAATCGATATGCTGTGGAATTTGTTTGCTACGTGCAGGCACTTGCATAATTTTTCAAAAACAAAAAAAAAACGTGTCCAAAGTAAAATGTAAATCTGCCAGCGTCTTTCGCAGTTCGCAGAGCAAGTATTAAACGCGTTTCTCCCAATTAGAGAATCCTCCTCGGCTCTAACAAAGATCGAAGGCTCGCAAAAAAAGTCTCTCCTCTCTCGCAATACGACGCTCGGTGCGCGCGAGCATATCGTCATTTAAATTTCAGCGGATCGCAGTCAAGGCCGGCCGAGCAATTTTCTCGCGCTTATCCTTCGGGCGCGCGCAAAAACACGGCCATCGCTCGCGCGCGCATGCGCCCGCAAAAAAGGAAGCGCGGATGCAAAAGTGCATTTATTTAAATTAAAACCGTCGCCGCCGCCGCCGCCGCCGCGTGATTTATAACGATCGGCCGTCCGTCCGTCCGCGTCTCGTCAGTCGATCGTCATACAGTCGACGCATTTTTCTCTCTCTCTCTCTCTCTCTCTGCCTCTCCGCTTCTGCCCTCCCCTTACTTGGGACGCGGTAGCAGCTGAATTCTCGTTTCGCTTAATGCGAATGCAAGTCCGATCGATCGACGCAACCGCGTCTCTCAACTCTCGAGAGCTGATCGATCTTGGACGGACGATCGGTATGCAATTATCCTGAGCTTCTCTCTCTCCCTCTCTCTCGTTCGGCTATCTTGGCCGTTTTTTCTGGAGGGGGGAGAGGTGCACACGCAGTTGTGGGAAAAGAATACGGGAGGATCGTTTAGGCTGCTGGTACGTTCGTTTGTTTCAGGCTAATCTTGTTTGTAATAGAAGCCGCAGGTGCGCCGGCAGAACGGCGCAATTTTTTTTTAAAGACTTTTTCTGATGACAAGATTTTAATGGCATTGTTTTGATTCGTTCGGACGCAAGAGGCGGCTGCGCTCGCAGCAGCAGGGTTACCTTCAGCCAAATTAGATTTTGCTTTCGTTTGTTCGGCTTTAGATTTTAGCTTGGAGATACTATAGTTAAATAATTCTTCCGAATATTATTCGAAAAGAAATCCTCTATAATTTTTAGCCTCCGACGTTAGATCCGCGATATCTCTTCCGCGTTAAACTTCTTTCCCAACCGCTAATTTCAATCTCCGCAAGAAAAATCATCGCAGGAATCAGAAAACAATTCCATCCGTTCAACCCCTCCGACAAAAGTACCTCGGCGTTATCGGCAAAAAGCCCCAAGAAATATGTGCCCTCTCCCTTTTTCCTGAATCCGCGATTCCCCGTCGGCGCGGGGCAAATAAGTCAATCATCGATATACAAGTCGGGGCGCGGAGCAAGAAAGCAGATCGCCTCGGCGTTTAGCACCTCCCTCTCTCTCTCTCGCTTTCACGCTCGGCGAATCGCTAATTCGCGAGGGGGTATATAACGTCGCGGCCGATTTGCCGGCGGCAAAAAGATCGCGCGCGGCCGCATTTAGGACCGCGAAAAACGAGCCGCTCGTCCCGCGGCGGCGCGCCGCAAAAAAAGACGGCCGCCGCGGCCGGTTCTCTCTCGCTCTCTCCGCCGCTATTGAAAATTCACGTTTCAATCCGAAGGAGAGGCCTGATCGATGATGATATATATATATACTATATATATCTATACATTGGATAGCGCATTTTTGCGGCAAGAGGATCGGGAGGGGCATTATCCAGTTCTTGCCGCTGCGTGTGTTCTGCGTAATGTGACGAATCTATACAAGGGGAGGTGAGTAAGTGAAATGTTCGAGTTTTTTCCGGATTCTCCGAGTCTCTCGGCTTTTTACGGTTGTCGCGGGGCAAAACGAATAACTGAATGATCGCTACGTTTTTGCGGTGGGATATATTTCTTTATTTCGAAAAGAGAATATAAGCTATCTGGTGTAACGGTAAGATTGAACGGTTCCGACTTTGCTGCTTACGAGATAATTGTGAAGGAAGGTTTTAAAATGAAACTTTAATTTCAGGCGAAAGACTTTTGTTGAATACTTCTTTCTTTACGCTTAATTTTACTTCGCGCGAAATAAATTTTAATCAAAAACTTCGTATTTACTCGAACCGAGAACCAAAGCACCTTTTCCACTTCCGCGATAATAAGCCCGCCGATGCATCACCGTCCGACAACCGAAACCCAATCGCGCGAGAGCACTTCCTCGACTTACCCGCAGTCCATCCACTCTCCGCGTCCGAGTGAACCCATTGAAAAAAAAAGCAGGCGTGCACGCAGCGAGCGATTTTTCGGTCGCCGCGTTCGCCGCGCACTCTCTCACGCACAGAGCCGCCGCCGCCGCCGCCGTCGTCGTCGTCTCGCCTGCGTGCACGCGCTTTCCGAGCGCGCGAGCCAACGCTTCGAGAGCAAAAGAACCACGCCTCTGAGAAAATGGCGCGCTCTCCGACTGTACTCGGGGCCGGTCTCGCGATTGGCCGCGTGCACGCGCCGCGCGTCTGCATTTGCATCCGGCGACTGCTCATTTGCGCCGAGAGCTGCGAGAGAGAGAGGCTCTCTCTCTCTTTTTTTTTTGCCGCCGCGCGGCACCTGCCCCGGCGCGCCCCTAAGTCGCCCTCTAATCTCCTTAGATCTGAGGCATGCAAATTTTTTAATTAGGAGAATCGCTCGCGAGCTTTCTTTGCACAAGCCGCCGGGGAGGGAGGATATAGAGAGCGCCGCGAGGTCGCGCGTATACTTTTAGGTGGATTAGAATACGCGGAGACGCCTCGTTTCCGATTAATGCCATATAGCTGAGAAAGCAGCCATTTTTTTACGGAGAAATTTGGTTTTAGCTGGATATATACTCGGGCGCTTATTTGCTCTGGCATATAAACACCGTGCAATTACTCGCGCATTACGGCGTTACGGTGAATCAGAGGCCCCCTGTCCTTCGCAAAAAAGCAGTTCTCATTGTCAACAGCGGGCTCAATTAGCCGGGTTGAAAAAACGCCTCCGCGACACGCCGAGAGAGAGAGCGAGAGCGGTAATAATATCGCGCCGCGGTCAAAGGAAACCGCCTCGGGGCGTTCGTATGAATTTTAAGTCGGCCTGTGCCAATGGCGCTCAGCCGCCACGCCGCTCCCCCTTTATTTCCGCGGACCTCGTATATACGCACCTGGGGAAGTCACACGCCGCGAGCGCCTCCGCCTCTCTTTGACGCGAGGCCATCTGCCGAGACCATCGCTCTGTCGCGGAATAAAAAAAATACTCGGGCGGGAGAGTACGCAGGAGTGGGGGGGAGATTGCGGTTTGATAATCAGGAATGTAGGGCTTTTGTTTTTGAGGTACACGTAAGAAGGCTGAATTGCGAAAGCCAGCTTGTGTGGATCGTGCTGCGGAAATACGCGAGATGAACGTGATTGTTGCGTGGTTGGTTAGTAATTCTTGTGCGTTTTACAAAAAAATTGCGGAAAAAAAAGTTGCACGTGGGACTTTAAAGAAGAATTTTAAAGATTGCGCAGCATGAATTTTTTTTGTGGAACTATATTTTTGCGCGGTAAACGATGGAAAGTCGATAGTTAATTGCCATTGATTAGCCGTGAAAAACACTCTCAACTAGGAATTGTATAAAGAATTTTCGGAAAAAAATAGCTAGCAGTTTCCTCGTGTACTGGAACGAAGCCAGCGAATGTTTCTCCAGAAATAATAATGGCAATTTGTCTTTTTGCGGATAAATGGCTGAAAAAGTGCACTTCCAACACTGTTTAAGACAATTTAATGGCAATTTGGTAGGAAAACTCTCCAGAGCCATTAATTGCGCTGCGCTGCGTGGTCGAGTTGTGTTATCCGAAAGCCTTTTGCAAGTGGAGCTAAAAATGGCGCGGAGAAGTGGTATCAAATGGCTTCGATTAAGGAATTTAGTAGAATCAGTTATTTCGGAAGGTAATGTAATCCTCTTATCGTAATTTATATTGCATTGTCTAGAGGAAGTGAGGAATTTAACTCCCTTATTGAAGATATTTTAGATAAAGGAGCGTCGAAGCGAAACAAAAAGTGGAACGTAATAACAGTAATTTTGAGTAATAAAGATATTGTCTAGATTATTCAGTACCACCTCGACGTAATGTACGTTATAAGCTCCAAATGAATAGCACCAGAGAACACAAAGAAAGGAAAAGTGGAAGTAAGAGAAAGTGAAAGCGAACCTGCTAATATTTGTACATTGTCGTAGCACGCTTTTCGTATTTTTAATCGCGCTAATAAAAATCTCTCGCGCGCGCAAAAACACTATAAATCTGCTGTATATACTTCGAAAAATCCCGAAGCGATTTAATTTACACGAGAGTCGAGATCGACCACCGCGGCAAAAAGATCCCGACATCGAAAGCCCAGACACGCACTTTGCTCCAGAAAGTCATCTCGAAAAAAAGGCAGCAAGTCCCAAAGCAAGCAGCCGGACGCTCGAGCGAGAGAAAAAAAGAACAAAGTTATACGGGGAGGACGCGGCGAGTCGAGGCAGAAAGATCGCGAGAGCGCGATAGCAGTATAATCGCGCCTCGCGCGCGCGCGCACACACACGCGCGCTTCTCCTCCTCCTTTTTATATACATCCTCCCGCGAGCTACCGAGCCTGATTATCGTCATTATTCAAATTACCGCGCGAGGCGCGCATTTCGAATGTCAATGTTTACACTGGACTGGGAGCCGGAGATCGCTATCGTCGCTCTTGGAGAATTAAGTCGAGAGAGAGAGACGAGAAGATTTTCGCAGGGCTCTCGGTTTTAGCATTCCGCGGTGACTGAGCGATGACGCCGCGGTAAACGCCCGCCGGCCGAACCTGAGAACTTAATTCCTGAGCCACCGACGGTGCTGCGTTTGCAGGATGCGGAGTTGAAAGAGATAAAGAAGGTTGTGAAATTCCGGGCGAATGAATGTATAGCTATATTAGGTCAAGATCGATTCGTAAAGAGGAGGCTGCGAAAAGCTATCGAATTGACGAAGGAAATCAGGCCCGCTCTTTCAAAGGAAGGACAAACGAATTATTATCGTACATACAAGTGCATGACGAAATCGCATTGACGTAACGCAAAATGAACTTGTCAATTGTTCGAGAAGTTCGCTCGGGAGCGCTATTGCTCTTTGAAAGTTGGAACTCGGTCTGCGTTCGAGGAACTTGTAACGTAACCTCTCGCTACTTAGCTCTGCGTTGTTCCGCGCGCACCTGGCTGGATGTCTTGTCCGAAGTCGCGCGGTTTCACTTTCAAATAGCAATAATTTCCCACCAATTAAGTCTAGTTTCGAAATTAATTTGCCGATCGCTAATTGGGGCTGCGGCGGAGCATTGTTTTAATGAAAATGGCAGTGCAGTTACATTTGCAGTCGGAAGCAAGTGAAATTCCTCGTATATACCGTTTTTTAATTAGGTCGAGGAAGTAAATTTGTTTAAACAACAATCAGCCGTTCAGTCGCGAGTCAAACATTCGAATTCGCTTGGCGCGAAGAAAACAAACTTGCCTGAATGGCGCGATTCAGCGCGACTCGGCATCTACACCTCCGCCCAAGTTTCCCGTTAATTAAACCAAAACCATCGTGTAATGCACGCTCGGGCAAAACTGTGTCACCAGAGTCCCTCCTCCCTTTCGAGAGCAACGAGCCGCGCGCGGCAGTCCAAAGTAAATAACCGCCGAATTCAGCCGCGCGCCGGCCAAAGAAGTCGTCCTTGCCCGGTGTATATCCTCCTTTTCAGCGCGCGCAAAACCCGCTGCTGCATCATCATCCCTGGATTTGGAGCCCGCAAAGTTTTCTAATTATCGAGAGAGGTCGAGTACGTATACGCGCGGCTCTTGCCGACCTATGCGCCGCGCAAGCTGTATAACGCCCTCTCCGACGAAGGCGAACGGACGCCTGGTCAACGCCGCGGTCGACATTAGCTTAATTGGCGCGTACATTTGTATCGCCCGCCGTATTCGACTGCCTACTTTAACCCTCCCCCCTGGCATACATATGCGGATAAATTCTGGAGCACCTCGGCGAACGCTGCGCCGATAGAGGAGCTTTCTGGGTTGGCGGTGTTAATAGGGCCAACTTGCGGAGCGAGTCGCGGAACATTTTTTTTCTTTTTTTAAAGATGATTCATTTGCCGAAAGGGCCCTCTTTTGCGAGGCCTTTCATTTGCGGACGCGTGGTTCGTACTGTGTACGTTTGATTTATGAAAGAATTCAGTTCAGTTTCTTTGTTATCGTTTGAAATTATTCGAGATCGTTCATCTGGTAAATGTATTGAAAAACTTTTTGATTTTTCAAAAAATTTCGACAGAATTTACCGTCCGCGCGGAATATATACTCCTACAGCAATATTTGGAAGTGCACGATGTAGCGCGCGATTCCGGTTAACCCATTTTCGGTGCTCGCGATGCTTGAATTGAAATGTAACGCCATAGTTTGGCGAATGGGCGTGCGCATATATCGCGTTGGCTATTTTATTTTTTCGCTTTTTCTTTCGCCCCTTTGTTTCTCTCTCTCTCTCTCTTTTTCGTCCGTCTGTGTATTATATGTGCGCGCGTCGAAGACCCTCGCGCACCCCTTGAACCCGCAATTAACGGGGTGTAACGATTGCAGATGTAGAAAAACGAGTTCTATTTTTATTTTAAATGGACGTTGCAATTAGAGAGCCACGCTGAATGGGAGTTAATCTCCGCTTCGCTTTTTTCTCTCTCTCTCTCTCTCTCTCTCTCGCGCTCTTTTCTGTTCGGTTAATTCTTGTCCCGGCACATTTTGCGGTAATGATTTCGCCGCTTTAAGCGACTCGAAAAACGATAATGACGAATGTTCTTTGTTGCCATTGTGAAGAAGTGTATTTGCATTTAATCTTGGGATTAAAGATTTCTCCGTTACTTACGTATTGCTCGGGAGGGTAGGAAAGATGTCTTACCTGGAACATAAAAAGCAAGGTTCTTTTTAATTTTTAAGGGCAGAGGAAGACCAAGTAGCAATGCAATTATTATAAACTTTGAAGAAAGGAGATTGTATAATATTCCATTTATCAGAAAGTTTTAAAATACTTGCAAAGTATGTTTGATGAAAATTTGATTATACGCTCGAGTGTAATTTCTTTGAATATTACAGGTTTAAAATTGAAGTTTTCAAAGCAGTACCTGACCTACTTAGCAACTTTCGGTATTATTCAACTTTTCACTAGAGGCATTAATATTACACCAGTTTTTGAAGCATTTATATATGTTTTATTTTATTTTTAAAAATATTCGTTTCTTGCTAATATACTTTTTCTGTTAAAGGTGAGCAAGTTAAATTTCGCGTTATCACGAGTTTGTAAAATTTAATCAAGAGTTTCTATACCAAAAAGCGAATACGCAAAACAAAAAAGTTACACCTCTTTCGGATCTTGAAAATTTGATAAACAATAAAAATTCCCCTCCCGACAAAGTTCTCGCACAGCAGTCTATAAAAATACTCTAGCCCCCGTATAAGACAAAATTCTCGACGCGAGTAAAAATTACTGGGAACGCACTCGAGGTAAAATCTGTAGCACCGTAACCCAGCAATATTCCTCAAGTTTTTCTCCTCTCCCGCACTCGTGGCGCGAGTGGAAAAGCAACCCTCTCCCGCAAAGTGTGCACGCGCTTACTTTCACGTAAAGCGAGAGAGAGAGAGAGAGTCTGACTCGCGCGGAGCCCTCGAAATAAAATGGCGCACTTTGTGCTTGGCTTTGGCCCCCTTCCCTCCTTTCTCGCGCGTATATATATACGCCAGGGGCGAAAAAAGTACCGGCGAAAAATCAAGGGCTGACTAAAAGCGAAGGAGGTGCAGCGATGCAACGACGAGCGACACAAAGGACACACGAGGAGGAAGAGAGAGAGGAAGGGCCCCGGTTGCGCTGCGCAAACAGCGCGCACAAAAGGGGAGGACGGGGAGGGGGTTCTTCGCGCGAGGCTGTTCTTTCGAGGTGAGTTTTTCGAGGCGGAGGCTCTTGCTTTGCGGTGCTGCCGAGGTAACGCCGGCTGCGGTTTCAGGCTCTCGCGAGGAAATTAGGACCCGCGAGCTCTCTGTGTACACTTGCCTGCGTATTCTTCTTTTGTTTCGGGGAAGCTGCCCGGCTTGGAGGAGCGTGTTCCTCTGATTTTTCGTTTGTTATCGCTGTTTTTTTTTTAGCTATTGAATCTAGTTTTTTGGGAAAGGACTCTTTTAAGGGTTATGAATTTATTAGCTACTTAGTTTGCGGCGGTTACAAAAATTGCTCGGGTAATGGATCGATTTGGGGACCTTTATGTAGGTCGACAATGTAATTACACAATTCAAATTACACCGTCAGCTTTCAGACTGCTGTTTCTTTATGTATTTTTTTACCGAATCGCAATGAATCGTCAGAAAAAGTGTAATTCATATTTTAATTTAAGGTTCGGGTAAAAGGTGCTATTAATAAAGCAGATATTAACCGATGTACTAACTAGCATACTAAAAATTCAATAAATGGCTGAAACCAAATAAATAACAACTTTGAATTGATCAAAAATAAAAATTGCACTCGGCCCTTTGTCCAATAACACTCACCGGAATTGCAATTACAAATGCGGAGCAGTATACGCAGCAGGCGAAAATATCGGCCGGCTTCCGTAAAAAAGTCGAATGAATAACTTTGGCAATGTAATTTGCTTCTAGTGTCCCCGAGGCTCGGCCATAAATAAAAACATTGACTGCGCTTTGGGGGTCTCCGCCGTGCGCGCGGCCGTGCCTCTCGTGCAAGAAGAACTTTAGTGGCGGGTCCTAACGACGTTTTCTTGTCCCTTTGCACGACAAGCGCAGGGAGAGGCGAACTTTAGATATCGAAGGTCGCCCTCTCTCTCTCACTCTCTTGGCAAAAACTTCTGAGATATTACGTACCTCCCCGTACATCAACTTTCCGCTAATTATTTACGTATCTTATCCAGCTGTCGCGGGAGGCAGAGGTCTATGGGCTATTAATTCGGCATTATTCGGAATTTCAATAAGAAATTTCGCCGGGAAAAACAATGCCGCCACAAATCTCGGGAAGAAATCCGGCAATTTTTTCGCCGCCGCCGCCGCCGCCTCGCCATTTCTCATCTTTCCCTCTCTTCCGCCGTGTACACATTTCGCGCATCCTTTTTCTTTCCCGCGGTGTTCTTTCAACCCTCCTTTGTTAGCGCGGCGCTCGGCCGATTGGACCAAACCGGGCGCAACGAAACGAAACGGAACGCCAAGTGGAATGGAGCTCCGCGCAGCGCACCGCGCGTCGCCATTTGTTTCGCCCTCTCGTTACCCGAGCTCGGAACTGAAAGGACGCGAGAGCCGTGCAAGTCCGGAAGGAAGAGCGGAGATGGAGAGGTGCTGGGAAAAAAATGAAATATGCCCGAGTCGATGGCTCGCCGCTTGCTGGGGCAGCACGGTTGTTTATTTTGCAGTCGCTGCGGAGGTGTGCGATTGGTGTGCGAACAATGAACATTTTTTTTCCCCCTTTTTTTTTTAAACTCGCAGTCGATTTTTGGATACAGCAGTTCGAATTTAAAAACGGAAATCTGAAAGTAAAAAATGAGTTCAGTGTCGCAGGAAAGTTCGGAGGAAAATTCTTTCGGCGTTTTTCGCAGTGCGCGCGCGACGGGGAGAACGACAGAAGTTGCGAAACATTCACCTGACAATCCGCGAATTTAACAGTCATAAGCAAAAAAGGGCAAAACTCGCCGTCGCGCAAACAAGTTTGACACAGTTTTCGAGCCGAAACTCCCGTCCGTTAAGCTCTTTCTCTCTCTCTCTCTCTCTCAGGCTGACAAAAATCCCAATCGTAAAAAAAGCGTATAAACAGCGAAATCCCATTCTTTCCTCTGCCTCCTAATCGTCGAGAAAAATATCGTCTCCCCAAATTCACACTCGACCGGTTCCGTCACCCCGCAGCTGTCAACTTTTCCCAACAATTCGTCTCGCGCGCGAACGAAAGCGCGCGCGAGAGAGACAGAGAGAGATGAAGCGAGAGAATAGCACACGTATATCTCGCGGCGTAATACCGGATCCGGCCGAGAGAGCCTTGCATTACGGGTGCCCGGGCAACAATTACCCCCGTAATGAAAAGAAAATTAGAGAAAAATGCCCGGGCGTAAAAATCCGCTCGTAAAAAGGCCGCCGCCGCCGCGCGGCGGCGCGTCTAATTCGCAGAAGCAGAGCGGGAATCGGCATAATTCGAGCTCGTTTCCCCGCGACCCCTTTCTCGCTCTCTCTCTCTCTCTCTCTCTCTCGCAGGTGTGCTCGTTCGCATAACCCCGACCTGCCCGGCAGGGAGGGGGAGACAATTTACATTCGAAATCCGAATGGCACGCCGCTGCATCTCCGTGCATTCGCGTTTTACCTTTTACTGCGCGAGCGCGCCGACTCTTTATTACCTCTTGTCTCTTTTGCTGCTGCTGCTGCGAGCGCGGAAGCTCTCTCTCTCTCTCTCTCTCTATCTGACACATTTTGCCGCTAATTGTCTATCGCGGCTGATTTTTAACGAGGCGGTAAATTAAGCTCTGGATTAAAGATGGCTCGGTAAATGTGTGGCGTGAAAACGACGGTGAATTCGGTGGAGGCGAGAGTTTACATCGCAAGGCCGCTTGAGATTCTGTTTTTAAACGGGGAAGCTTAATTCGTAAGTGCGCTTGTTGTATTTAGATAAGATGTCAGGCAGTACGTAATAGCAATGTTGCGAAGTTTAAGACTCGCCGGCGAAGTTTCTCCCGGTAGTACCCAAGAAAACGTAGTTTGCAAAGTTTATGCGCCTCCTGACGTTTAATGTATTGAATTGCAGCCATTACCTTTGCCTCGGCGTTGGCGCGCCTGGCAACTCCCGTTGTGCATTCCGAATAATGAGGGTAATTTTATGCGTTGCTTCGTTTTGAATTTTCAGCAATTGGGGAGGGGGAGGGGGGGGACGTGTAAAATTGCACCCTTTTTATTAGCTTCCCACTTACTTGGCTCGTTAAAACCTTAAAAGCATTGCGCAATAATTCGCGGAAAAATGTAACCGGACGACTCCGAACTATTACAGCGGGCTACTTCGACTTTATGCTCCGCGCTCTTTAATCGCGCCAATTTGTAAGAATAAACAAAATTTTCGCGACGCGGCCCCGAGGCGTAGATCGCGAGTTAAGGGGTACCGACTATTCTTTTTACAACCTCGGGCAAACACACTCGGGCGATCCGCCGGGCAAAGAAACCAATTCCGGGGCTCGAGCTCCCATTCCCAGGGCCGCCGCGCGCGGCGAACGAAGTGCTCGGCGAAGAATTTCAGCAAAAGCCTTCCCTCCGCAAATACTAACTCGGCTAATGGGCAGCCTTTTCCACCCGCGCATTCTCTCTCCTCTCTCTCTCTCGCTCCTTCTTTGCATACATCACTCGAGCACCACGTAAGCCCGCGGCCGAGGGCTGCCGGAGGAAATTGCCGGCTACCGATCGCTCGCAATTAAAAAAGGAACAAGCGAGAAAGAGAGAGAGAGGGCCGTATATTGGCGTCATCGTCGCTCGGAATGTGGCTGCACTCGCGGCGTTTCTTTCTTCCGCGTTTCGAGGCGCGCCGATAAAAAAGTCCTCTCTCTCTCTCTCTCTCTCTCGCCAGGAGCGGCGCGGCAGAGCTTCGATCGGATTTTTCTCTCGTTACGCGCTTACAAAAGAGCGGAGTTTGCGTTCGCCGGCCCTCTTCCTTTTTTCTCCGCCGCCGGGTGAAAGAGAAATTTCTCGGGGCTTTTTCTTTATCGGCGACGGCGACGGTTTTTCGCGTATTTAAATTCGCGAATTCCAGCTATTTCTGGTATTTCGGAGGATCGACGCCGACGGGAGAGAGAGAGAGAGAGGAGTTGCCAAGCGAGGGAATAAAGTTGCGACGAGTATTTGAAAAATCTATAACACCCAAGCTGCGAAAAGCCTTGTTTCGAGCGAGAAGTGACTTTATCGCGCGAGAGCGATATAACTTGGTCGTGAAGCGCGTTCGAATCAATAATCCAAGCATACTTGCAGATATTGGGAGAGGAAAATTAGAAAGAGTGTCGGGAGGATTAGTTTGAATTTATCCGGGAAAGATTTGTGCCACTTACGAAATTTCGAAAGGTGCAAAAGCGAATAAAAGAAGAGATTCGGCTGCAGTTTTTTTTATATACTCTATAGTTTTAAAATCCTGGAAATGTGTTCGAGTTAAGTGCACAGATATATAGGCTAAAACGCAATCCGCGTTCAACATATATTTTCCTCGCCTGTCAAAAATAGCTTCTCGAACTAGAATAAAAAATCCGTCGCGGGCTAAAGTCGATTTTTCTCTTCAAAATTTAGAAACTGTACAAGAAAAATTACTTAGCACTCGGGCGAGAAATATCACGAAATCAGCTTTTTACTGCACCGAACAACGCCGAGTTCCCCTATCATTATAGTGTGAGCGTGACGAAATTAAGGCTTCATCTCAACGTTTCCGAGAAACGTTTCCGAATCATTTTTAATCTCATACAAAGCGATTGAAAATGCCTGTATATAATGCCGTTATTATTCATTTCGCGTTCTGGCTGATAATTATAACGCACGTAATTATCAGCAGCTTTAGTATGCGTTGAATCATTATTTGATATTCCGTTCTAGTGATTTCTTTGTTTCCTGGAATGTACTGCAGTTTATCTTTTCCAAATTCTGGTTACTGAATAAATTGTTCCTTTCCACGAATATACTTGAAAATGCTATCATTCTACGATTATTCAACACAGCATTACTAAATTAATTTAAAAAAAAACTCCCCAAACGTTCGAAAATCCCTCTTCCTCGTTCCCACCGCGACAGAGAAAGAAAAAAAATCTCTCTCGCTCCTAAAACGTTAATCGGGCATGAAAAAAACTTAGCTCCCGCCCCAAAAATCCCGCTCCGCCCGCCTCCCCGTCCGGAAGCGTACAAAGGAAAGCGCTCGCGATCAATCTCTCTCTCTCTCTCTCTCTCGGCGTGCTTTAAGCGAAGTTCCGTGTCCGGCTGCACCTGTCACCGCGTCGCCGCCGACGCATCGCGCGCACGCACGTAGAACGCAACGAGCGCGGGAATGCAAACGCGGAAGGAGTTGCGCGCGTCGCGCGATATTGACCGGCGGACTCGGCGGCCGAACCGACAAGGTTCCGTACTTACCGGGCATTCTTCGCGGCCGAGGCGAAGATAATGAGAGGCGCGCACAGTTTTTCGTGGGCGGCGCGAGCGGCGGCCGCGGCGTGATTTGGATGGCTGCGTCGAGGATTCCCGAGAGAGCGCGCCGAGGATGCTTGACCTTCTTTGCGAGAGCGCGCCGAGCTCAAGAACAATGCTATTGTTTACGGGCCTTTTTTCCGATTGTTTTCGCGCCGAGTGGGGGGAGAGCTTTTAAGGGTTTTTAGAGACGGTGATTTAGGAGCTGGAAATTAAAGAGTTAATTGCTTTAAAACGGCGGACGGTCGAGTGTTGGAAAAATTGAGTTCGCCTTCGCGGCTGGTTTTAAAATCGTATGTGTATATATAGCTGGGCAAAAATTCCATGGAATTTCCGTGAAAATCGATGCGTGAAAATTTACGTGATTTACAACTAAAACCGTACGAATGAACTGTCCGTTATTTTCATTAAATCAATACCCCTTTATCGCCAATCAAACGATTTTGACTATTAAAAGATTTGCTAACCGGCAATCCAGTCAATTCAATGCGTCCGCGAAACATTCAGCTCGCGCTTTGCGCACCGCGAAAACTTTTAAACGCGGCCTTCGGCGGGCGACAATAACCTCCTAATAATTACCCTGCCTTTATTACTTTCCCCCGTATAAAAGCAGCAGCGCACTTGCGAGCCCGATAAAAAGACCATCCACTTCCGATCGGCCGAGGGACCGCTCGCCCATAGAATCCGTCATCGAATCACCATAAATATGCTCGCAACCGCGAGCCGCAATGATTTATTCCCCCCCGCCTCGAAAAAAAGTCGCGCCTGTGCATTGAAAAAAAAAGAAAAAACTGCGCGCGCGCGCGACTTGGCATTTTCAATCGAATTCGTTAAAATATCGCTGCACCCCGCCTCCCCTCGGCCCGTCGACAAAGGCGGCGCACGCATCGCGTATAACTCGTAAAAAATCTCAATTATTCGCACTCCGATTCCGCGCGTGTAGCATTGTGCGCGCGCGGCCTCGACTGCATACTTAACGCGGCGGCGAACAATTTTCCCGTACATTGATCCCGAAAAACCGGGGCCCCCATTGTGAGGTGTATACGCCGAGAGTTTCATTCCGGCTCCGCGCGTTTCCCGACCGCCGCGCTACTCTTAATCCCCCTCTCCTCCGTCTTCGGCCGTTTTTTCCTTTGGCTTTTTTTCTCGGCTCCTTCGCCGCGGCGGCAACGGCGGCGGCTCCCTCCGAATCACGACGAGGAAGTATTAGTTTCGCCGGCTTAAAGTTTCGCTGGCTGCGAGGCCTACGTAGGAAAATTCCTTCCTTCTTCTCTGTATACCTGCGGTCTCTCTCTCTCTCTCTCTCTCTCTCTCTCTTTCTCGCCACACTGGGCATTTTTATACGAGCGCCGTTTGCTCTCCGTGTGCCTCGAGGATTACGACGCTTTTTTTTTTCTTTCTTTCCTACCTTTTGCGATCGTTTTATTGTTAAGCGACGCGGCTCGGTTCACGTGACTTTCGTCGTGCCGCACGGCACCCACGAATGATTCGGGTATTAGGGAATTAGTGGATACAATGGACGGGAAATTAATCAGGTTTAGGATGCGGTAATGATGATACGCGTGTTACGTTTTTTGTTCCGAAACTGGGTCCGTGGCGATTTTCGGATAGGCTTCGGATACAGTTAACTATTAATTTGATTGGATTTAGTAGCTAAAAAGCAGTTCGACCCATCTATTTTTTTTGGGGAAAAGAACCATTTACGGAAGAAGAGAATTCCTTAGAGGTGAATTAAATTTTTTATTCAATTACAACGAATTGTGCAAAACAAAACTTTGTTTTTTTAGGACGATTCAGTATAAATCTTTCAAGATGATCTTTATTTAAGATAATAAATTCGCTCGTTTCCTAATAACTTTCCACAAAAGTGAAAACCCCACCCAGTCAACTACAGGTATCCTTAATCTCTACAGTCACATTACTCGTCTAAGAATAGCAAACTTTTAAAGAGCAATATTTCCATCAAATTCGACTTATTTTCACAGCGTCGGAAGGCGACACTAAAAAAATGAAATTAACAGCAAAGCTACGGAAATAGTCGGCGGGGAAAAAGAGAGCGCGCCGGGACAGGAAGGCGCGCACATTCGGCTCGGGCAAATATTGATTTTGCCGCCGCGGATGGTGAGACAATGATTTGTCGGCGCGCGGCCCGACGGGTGTCGGGAAAAGGCTTATACTCTGGATGTGCCGCGTGAGAAAAAGGCGGGGGCGCCGTTGCGCGACGTAATTTCGCCGACGGAATAATATTTGCTCTATTGATCGCGGAGTGATTATCGGGGCCGGAAGGATTGATCGAGCTTGGGAATCTGGGCTGCTGGAGTGGTTTCGGAGAGATAAGTTGTCGAAAAAATTAAAAAGGCCCTTTTTCTTGGATTTTGGAATGGTAAATCGAGTTTTTGGTTTGTTTGGATTCTAGCCAGGATTTGGGGAGGAAAAAGGAACACGTTTTTTTCACAATTCTCGCGGCTTCTGAAAGATTTCCTCGGAATGAACCGCCGCAGGTCAGAAACGTAAAAGCGGAAGAACGTGGCAATGTACATTGGTAGCACTGCTCCCCTGTGAACCTTTCGCTAAGAAACGAGGATAGACCTTAACGTCGTTCTCGCTTCTTCGCCCTTTCATAGAGTTCCCTGGACAATTTTATCTTTTGTTAAAGCAACTCATTGTCTGACATTTATGCCTCGCACCTGAGAGACTACCCTCGAATCTCGTAATTTTCCGGATCAAATTATTCGCGGAGTCAAATTTATTCTCTTTTGTCTTTTGAATCGAAAGTCATTATCCAGCGAAACTTTTCAAATTACAAGAATGTCCCACATCTCGAAAATAAGCTACACCTCATTACAGCGAGCATTACAATGCTCTCGAATCCCGTCGCCAAAACAGGAAGATCGCGTAAAGCATCGGAATCCCATCGGAGAGCTGCGAGAGAGCCGAGAACGTTTTTATTACGTCCTCGCGAATGTTTTCCCTGTCGCCCGCCGCCTCTCGCGACGATAATCCCGCGATATCGTAAATTCCCTCTCCTCGGAAGAGCTCGACACAAAGGTCTCGAAGCTCGAGAGAGAGAGAGAGAGAGGGACGGTTATGTTTGTCCAGGGTGCGAAGATTCAGCGTCGTGTTTGCACTGCGCGCGCCACCGGCTCTCTCTCTCTCTCTCTCTCTCGCTCCTCCTCGGCGTTTTACGAGTATTTTCTTGAGAAATATTATCCGATGGAGAGCGGAAAAACCGAGTCCCCCGTTTCTCTCTCTCTCTCCCTCGCGCGCGCTTTGCTTATTTTTCAGCTCTCGCGGCTTTCGTTTTGCGCCGTGTCGCGTGGCAAGGTTAATGGGGAGGGAGAGTCTGATACTCGCTCTTTCTCTCTCTCTCTCGCGCGCGCGCTTGCTTTCCGCTCGCCAGGCTCTTTTTGCGGCAATTATTTCGTCGAGGAATTTTCTTATTTCAGCGGCTGGAAAAGTTCGAGGCAAGGAGAGCGGGAGCATTAATTAAATAATCGAGAAGAATCGAGCGGTCATTCGAATGCAATTTCATAATTCGCTCAAATTCTGCTTTGAGTTCACGAGTTATCCTATTTTTCATTGAATCAATAAAAAGCTGTCTGCGAAAGTTTATAAATCGTTTGCACCGTTAAAAGAGATATAATCAATGAAAATCAAAAGTTGGTATATCAAAATTTAATAACTTTATTTAACTCTGCACATTGTGACAAACGAAATAGCGCAATTTAACCCAATATCGATAAATCTTTACGTCTTGTTTATTACAATAAAACAGCCATCATTGGCCCTAATACCATAGAATCGCAAATAGCAGATACTCAGCCGGCCGGAAGCGGCTCGTGAATTTTTCCGCGATAAGTAAGTGCAGCCGACTGCCACCTCCCGTATACTATAATTCGGAGTAGATCGGCTAGGCGCATAAAATTATATACGTCGCTACGGACTCGAGGCTCTGAAAAGGACGATCGTAATCCCCTCCCCCCCCCCCAGCTCTTTCAGAAAGCTCCGCGCGCAAAAGAGAGAGAGAGAGAGAGAGAGAGAGAGA